>APFE030606505.1:16120-161018 GCA_000404065.3 Pinus taeda
TGATTTGAGGAAGAGCTTGCCTATATAAAGCAAAGGAGATCATTTGGCTTGGGTATGCTTTTGGGTTGAATATCTTAAGAAGCTAGATCTGAAATTGTAGTGATGGGTTATGAGAGATAGCTAGATCTAAATCAAGGAGAAACATGAGAACTACAAGTCGGATCTACTAATGGGTTGATATCTCCTCGGCGCATGTTCAGATCTGTAGATCTGACAGTCTGGGTTATTCTTGAAGTCTTGAAATTATCTATAGCTGTAGGTACGCAAGTACAGTGAAAGAAAAGTGTGGAGATACGCAGGCACAGAAGCGCTGCAGGTGTGCAGATACGCAGTCCCAGAAGCGCTGCAGATGCGGAGGGGCGCAGGCAGTTCATTGGACATAGAGCGCACGTACGCAGGAAGTCAGTGAGGCAGAGTGCGCACGTACGCAGGGAAGCAGTTGGAAACAATGCGTACTTATACGCAGCTGTTATATGGGTGAAGCTGCATACTTCTCATGAAATCTAATTAGCTATCCATGTTTATCATTGCTGTGTTCTGGGTTTTGAAGTGATGTCTGATTTCTGGTATTAAGTTCTGATAACAGCAGTGATTGATTAAATGTCTATACATTGATGGATGAATGGATCAGGTTCTTAATGACTCATCTTTATGTAATTTGATGGACTAGATCTAATTGATGACTCTCATTGTATATGTATTGATCTAGTGATTGGGTGATTCAGAAGGTTGTTTGATTATGAGATTCAATGTGGTTATTGGGTCCAGTATGAAAATTGGATGAAATGTGGCCCTTTCAGATTATGTGTTGTGCTTCAGTGTATCCAGTGTGAAAATTGATGAAACGTGGTACCTGGAGAGGAGAAGATTGTAGGTCAGCACCTACGTACTAGTATCTAAGCTAGTACAAGAGCTAAAGGAAATCTTTGGAGCATTGTAGCAGGTAGTAGCCTGCGTACTAGTAAATGGATCGGCTAGTACAAGAGCAAAGGGGGTTGTAGCTCCCGTACTGGTATAAGGCTGCACCAGTACAAATATTGTAAAAGGATTTTCTTATTAAGAAGAAGATTGAGATGACTTGCAGCAGGTGGTTTTCTCCCGCATTGGGTTTCCACCTTATATCATGGTGTTCATGTGTGTGCCTTATGTGTGATGATCTATTCTATGTTACTGCATCTATTAACTGATAACATGGTTGATAATGTTCTAATGCACTCATTGAAGATCAATTAACTTAATCATAAGAAGTTGTGGAAGTAGCATATATGAATCTAATTATGGAAATGAAAAAGTTTTATTGATGTGATAATACTGATTCACCCCCCCCTCTTAGTATTATTTCCAGCAAGCTTTTGTTATGTTTTTTTGAGAGTGAATTTTGTTGCACTTGGTTTCATAATTTTGATATGTCATGTTGCATTTCCTCCTCTTCTTCATGAGTCATGTTAGAGATTTCAGGTTGCTTACTAGGTGTTTCTATTTTCTTTCTTTGGAGCATCAATTAATGATAATTATGCTTCACTATGCCCTTTGAATTCCTTCAAACTAATTTTTCAAGCCAAACTTATGTAAAATTTTAAAATACTACACACCTTTTTTCACTTTGTAGGAGCTCAATATTGAATCTGATGTATTTTTGAAATCTTGGATCTCGAAGATCTGAAATTGTGAATAGTGGTATCCCTCTAAGTCCTCTTTCCAACGGCACCAGTATAATGGAAATTTGATTATCGAAGAAAGAGTTATGCCCAATCTCCCAAGGTGACCACATTATACACTTTTTCATGAGAGAGAACTTGCACGAAGTGCCATGTGTCACTATTTCAACCTTTGGACCCAAAAGTGATGTACAGAGAAATACAACCGTCATCTTTATGTAACTTCTTACTAAATTTCAATATGATACTTAGAGGGAAAGTTATGATCATTTTCCTAAGGTAACCTATTTGGGACTTAATTTGAAAGCTTGCAAAAACCCTAATGTCCTTAGATCATATCTCTGAAAATATAGCGAAACAAGATCTGAAATTTTTACCCCACGATAAATGATAGTTTGGATCAAAGGGTTTTGTTTTTTAGCTTCTGAAATGGCATAAAACAAAAGTTATAGTGAAAATTCCACGATGACTTGTTTGGAGCAACAAAACCCTAGAACCCAAAGCTCTGAGACGAAATGTTATGAAACCAACTCACAAAAAGATAGAGAAGATAGATCACTGACTTCAAAATCAACCCCCTCGAGGGGGAAACCTCCTTTACAGTACACAAATGAACAATTATTGGATGATATAAATGACTAAACCTCCTTTCTATATATAGGAGTCGAAGGCATCACAATATAATCAAAGTCGATATAATAATAATAATATAAGGGCAGAACAATAACAAGAGTGGGCTTCTATGTGGCACACTATTAACAATATGAGGAAAATAGGGGCACAATAATTACAATAAGGGTGACAATGACAATAGTAATGGAAGAATCACTAGTATTATAGTGACCTAAAAAATTAGCCATGACCAGTATCGCCAAAACAATTTAGCAACAAAATACTTGTCTATAACAAATTTGGGAAATTGAAATAACTTACCTTGAAATCCATAAATTTGAAGTATTACTTTATCTTTTTTCATGTATACCTTTCCCCATAGAAAAACTTCTTCATGTGCATATATTCAATCAGGCTCTTGTGTAGTCACCATGTAATCTATTTGTTTTACAAAAACATCTTGAATTAGAAAAAAGATTAAGGAAGCATTACACTTTTATAATATAGGATACTAGAACTACATTGGTTATTGACATAGAATGAAATTATGATTACATGGAAAATCACGTAATCCATCACTAGAAATAGAAGCTATTATGAGATACGCCATGATGAAGAACCTACTGGTCTTGGATAAATGGGCTAACTGAGAAGCTAATTCATTAGAAATGATTTCAGCCTATTCAAATACAAATTCCTTTTTATATGTGTGATAAAGCATATAGAGAATGTATTTGGAACATTTTTTGTAGTTTCTTGGCCCGTGCACATGCAACGAGCCAACAAAATTACCTAATTATTGTTTAAACCCAAATATATGTAAGACAAAAATATCACAACGAACTTGGTAACTTAGGAAAAATAAATCTCCAACAACATTAGCCTCACCTGCTTCTGACATTAGGAAACTATTTGCTACAGATAATCTGAAGCACATATTAGGTTCCGATAACTTTAATATCCATCTAAATTTCTTCACATTCAAAAGGATCCTTCTCACTGGTAGAAAAATTATTCTTCTTCCCGAATAAAATAAATTTGATCACAAATGAAAAATTTCACTAAAATAAAAAACTTTTGGCACAAATGCAACATTTGCTCATCCCCTTGTCAAAATAGTGTTCCAGTTCTTCTCTTTTGTTGGCAGATTCACATAATTCTCATATGCATTGTGCTAATGGATGTTCTCATTGGTAAAACTAGGAAAGATAATGGTATTAGTGTGTTGTAGTCATTACAACACCCTCTAAAATTTCATCTTAGACTCAATTTTAGAGCCTTTATTGCTCTTGTACATTATCTCGCAAACATTAAATCTTATTTCATGAGATTTCTTGAAGCATTTTGTTCCCTTTTGCATGTTGGGTAAATTGTCATCCTTTGGCATTTTTGGATATCGCACAATATGTACAAGACTATTCTGATGGTTTCAAAGGTTTGTGTTTACGTATATGATTTTTTCTAACTATGCAAACATCTAGCACACCCACTCAGAAAGTTATGAGCATTGTTGCACAAGTGTCACCACAGTTGTTGGTGTTCAGATATGAATCATACATTTCACCTGATTCCACCACTAATTGTCAACCCGTTGCTCAAATGGTTATTTGAAGTCTATCATCCAAGGTATAAGCAGGACACAAGTCCCCTACCTAGTATTGAACATTCAATCATAATATAACAATGTTTAACAACCAGTTATAACTGTAACAACAAATAAGATTAACAACAAGTCAAGGCTCATAAACACACACTGAAATCATTACAAAACAAAGAGATAACACAATAAAAAATAAACCTACACACACATCTAATCCAACAACGCTTGTTTAGGAGAGTGGGCCCAACTCCTTGATCAGGGTTGTGGCAAGATGAAGATGTATAAAGTACGCAAAGGATCAACAATTGTATTAATCAAAGTATCATTATAGAGGTCTATTATTACAACTCCAAAATATTGTATATCCCATAGTGATGGCTTTCCCAGCCCCGTAACCACTACTTATGCATTTCATAAATCAACTCATAGTGCTTGAGATTACGACAACTATCTGCCTATACATACACAATGGTTTTGTGAGATACAACAAAATTCAGAGATAGTACTTGTGCTAGTCGAGAGGTTGATCCCTTATTGCAGTTCATATTGAAAGATACTGCTGCCATCTCAATAGTCGTAATACGTTGAATCATGTCTATCATCATCATTCCTCCAAATTTGCATGAAAAACTAAGTTAACAAGTTGCTTTTGGTAGTATTCCCGTATGACTATGATTCAATGATTAAAATTTCACAAAGACATGACAATTGGTGTACCTTCATTCTTTAGAATGAAATTTGACCAAAAACAGGATGAAATCAGTAAAGAGAAGGGATTAAAAGGTGGGTAAAAGGTGGGAAAAATTAACAACCAACATCTCCCCCAAACTACCTTTTATGTGTGTCCTTATGCAACTCGTCTCATTCATATATCTGTGTTCAAGCCACTGTGGTTAGCATGAAGTTGTTCAAGGTCATACATTGTAGCCATTTATGTTCCAGGAACCTTGTATCCATCTATGTGAAGGACTTCCTTCCACCAATCCTTATGTACCTGTTGAAGGCCCCGAAAATCGGGTCTACAAAAAGGGGGATACCCGCCCAGTCTAGACCTTGGTTGGCAGCTCCTTATCTGTTTGGTATAGCGGGTCCGACTGGGGATATGGGACCAGTTTCCTAATTCAGTGTGTGTGTGTGGGAAAGATGGGTATTTCTATTCTAAAGGAATAATTCTATCCTAATTCTAATCTAATGCTATGCTATTGTATTCTAATAAACAGAAAAACATCGAAATTTATGCTAACCCGGGGTGTGATCTTTCTTCTATGCGATCTAAAAACATTTCAAACAATAATTGGTAATAAAGATCATTCAACAATCATAAGAAAATAATTCGATAAAGATGAACTACTTCGTATAAGAAGTTAGATGAAGCAGTTGTGAAAACTTATCGCATAAATGAGATATTCATACACTAAACATAAACAAATAGTTATCACCATACAAAAGTGCCAAATGATAACTCAGACATCCATGCTGTAATATATAAACAACTGAAAACTGAATATCACTTTAACGCATAATGTTTAAGAGATAAAAGTACCATTTATAACTAGTCCTACTCATGAGCTTCATGCGACAATTGATTTATCTCTCTTTGATTTAACATCCACTAATAGTACAAAAGTGCAACATCGGTAGCAGATATCAAATGCAAATATGAAATAAAACCTATTCTATTCATTCACCAAAACCTCCTGTGAGGGTGCAAAAGTGCATGTTCTGAGGACAAGTTTTTGATAAATTTCTGGACACTTCTCTAAATGCATGAGAAGGGTTTAAATACTACTAACTAAATAACTTATTTACACAAATTGCGGATTCGGTTTAAATGACCGTCGTCTTTCTAGGCAAAACTATTTCTAAAATTAAATCTACTATCTAACTATTTCTAAATCTACTCCTTAATGTCGCAAGCATTCAGTATTTTCCAGAGTGGAGTTGGCTGGCTTCCTTTCATCTTTGGTTGAGTTAAGCAAACAGAATCGGCAAGAGCTAGAATTATCTTCTCAGTAAAATTGATGATATAGTTGAGAATCATCTAATGACTATGTATCATTACCATGTATACCTAGTAAAAATCCGATTTCAACTTGGTTAACCCTTGGACTGCTTCTTCTTTTCCTTTATTC
This sequence comes from Pinus taeda, assembly GCA_000404065.3. NCBI lineage: Eukaryota > Viridiplantae > Streptophyta > Pinopsida > Pinales > Pinaceae > Pinus > Pinus taeda. Next base: position 22,123 of record APFE030606505.1, read on the forward strand.
TTCTGTTTCTAGTTTGTTTCTATCGTTGATTTCTTGCAATTTTCGGGGTTCGCAGGTGACTGAGTAACTAGGGACCTTCCTTTTCGAACAATTTTTCTTAGCGATGTGCAATTAGCGCTAAGCGCTAATCGCGCATCGGAAACTGCCTTTGTTTCTTGACTCGGGCTTCCCTGATGCGGTTTTTTCCTCTTGCGCCTTTTTCTATCATCCGATATAAAGATAAAAAATTGTAAAAGTAGTGATTACGTGAGCTCTTGACCCTGAGAATTAAACTGTCTGCTTCTGGTATCAACATCATTTAGTACCCATTCAACCATGGTTGTATATGAGAAATCTATGATAGATGCCTTAGGAGAGCTCTGCGGCTCTTTTTCTTCCTTGAGTGGATTAGGTGTGCCCTCTGAAATGTACATTGGAGCGCTTCCTTTCCTCCTCCCAGTTTTCTACATAGTAATTTGTATAACGCTTTGTCCTTCTTTCCTACAGTTTACATTGAGGTGGAAGTAATGATAAAGGACTAATGATAGGAAAACTTTTAAATACCGAAGATATGCAAAACATGCCACCTTACATGAGCTATTTCTTCGAAAAACACAACACCATACTTCATTAACAACTGGCAACAACTCATTAATTTGCATTAAAATGTATGACCAACTCTTGGCTGAAAAAGTTTTCTCGAATAATGAGCCAGAACCAACTGCGATGGAGGGATCCTGTGATTCTACTTTGCGATATCGTAGATCACTGTATCGCAAATCGCAACATCATCGTGTTGTTTTTTATCGCAAGGTCGCAGTATCGCAATATCGCAGCATCGCAACTTTGCAGTATCGCAACTTTGCGGTATCACATTGTCGCAGTATCACAATATCGCAATATCGCAGATCGTTATAATCCTTGTGTAATTCATGTGATTTTTGCGATGCACGATATGCAATATCGCATATCGGTGATTTTTAGAGCTTTTTAAATGTGAGTGTTTCTTTAGTGTATGCGATGCGATGAGGTTTCACGTCACAATCTCGCTTTTTGTTGTTTTAACTCATTAGAAGGTGTATCCTATCATTCTTCGCGCGATGTGACATCTCTTAAGGAGTGAATTCAATTTTCTTCATCATGAAACTTAGGTTTTTTAGATTCTTCAAGGTATTGTCCTAAGTCCATGATGTTGTAAGTTTAAAAAAAAAAAAAAAGATGTAACACTAACTGATTTTTTGATTTTTTATGACGGTCCCCACTTATTTAGTATTAGCAATAACACTTGATAAGGGGGTGGGGTTGTTGGTGGCCACAATAGTACCATGTAATCTAGTGTGTACTCTTCAATTGGAAACCAAACAATGGTAAAACGATATCTCAGACCATCTATCGGGTCCCGCAAGTTTGAATGCATATGATATACCATGGTACTCTGTCCAAATCCTGAAGAAAATTAGGGGCCCCAAAATGTTCATGTATTCTTACTATAGTTGATGACAACACCCATCATCTCTGACAGGTAGCCCGTACCTCCTCCTCACAAGTACAAATTTTATTTCTATGCATGTCATCACACCACTTTTGTCTTACTAGTACTTGTCACCTTCGTCCTTCTATTCATAGGAAGGTACAATGTTTGTTAAAAATATCCATAGCTTGACAATGCTCTGCTCAAACTACAAGTGGCTTATTCGCTTGGTTCAATTCGAATGTGTCAAAGGATTTCCTTAACTTAACCTAGTTAAGCATGAAGGAGGTGAAAGCTCTAAACTAAATATCTCCCACATATGTCACTAGACTGAATGATTTGTTGGTCCCTAGGAAATAATGGTGCTTGTAGAGTTCACATATCAAGTGTTGGTTCAGAATATTGTCTCCCTTCAAGATCCGTAGAAACTGTAATAGATATTCGATTCCGTGAATTATATCATTATGGATGCTCTCTAAATAGAGGAACCGATATTTTTCATAGAGCAATAGAGAATAACTATGAGAAATAGATTGGCACACTATTACATGCTATGCTAGAGCGAACATTTCATCTTTGTCAACCTTCAGTAGTTGCACCTGTTATTGTAGTTCCTCAATCCTTTTCTTCTAATTTTCCTATTGTTGCTTGGCTTTATCCATCTTGTTATTGAATCCCTCACACTCATTCTCGGCGGGCTTCCAAAGAGATAGACCCCCGTTGAAGACGAGATGTTGTAGACTACCATTTCTAGATTTCAGCGGTGAACAAGAATTCTCGTGACTCAAAAAAATGTGAGAATGTTTGGGTTTGTACTATTGCCGAAGTGATTTTTTCTCAAGAATTGAAAACACCTAACTAGAATTCTTCTTGTGCTTCTTCACCCATATTCATAAGCGTAACACCTATTTCCTTAACCTAATAAGCTTGAATTTTAATTTCATATTTTCTTTGAATTCAATCGGTACCTTTATTGGATGGCGGACCTTCTTTTCTCACACTATTCAATAAATTATTTCTTGATAACGACCTCCTCCACTAGTCTAGTGCCCAATGTTGTATTTGATGGATTGATTTAAGGAAACTAGTCCATTGGTTCCTTCTTCAGCTTTATTTCCTCTCTCTTCTCCTCAACTTGGTGGGCGGCCCCAACATTTTCCTTCGTAGGTCTTGAAATCTCCACATTTTCTCTCAGTGACTTTAGAGCGACTATAGGCCCTTGCAGAGCAACCTTTTCGACACATTTTACATGTGGTTTCTCTGGCTTCTCTATTGTCTGGTTATCGTTCTCCATCCGCTCAAAAATTTGTTTTGGCCCTTGCAGTTTGATAGAAACAACATCATTTTCTTCCAACAGCTTTGTGTTAATACAACCATCCACAATTTCTTTAATTATTTTCTCAAAAATTGGTTTTGAACCTTATAGGTCGATGCTAACGTCAACGTTTTATTCTAACGACTTTGTGCAACCAACATGAGCCATAGTTTCTTCATCTTTCCCCTTGGTCGACATTGTTCTTGTGTAACAGTTGTTATCACTCAGGTTGTCCCTAGGCTCCTAGTAGGGATATGGCCGAGGTAACCACAAACCAATCTTCTGATTGCAGGTTCTAGCCCACCTCCAATCGGAGAGGGCTCTCTCCTTTAGATTCAACCTTATTTGATGTTTTTAGGCTAGATTTCTGACATCAAGGGACTGTTGACTGTGATTGGAAGGAAGGTAGGATTCTTGAATAAAGAGGCACAGTAAGGTGTTATAAGTTTCGAACCATTGGGCATGGAGTCACAGATTGAGGCATGCGAGCGTTTTCTTGGTCACAAGGGGATACAGAGTGGGATATCCACACAGGATACAATACTTAGTCTGCTGAAAATATGGAATGGACGTCAGGGATGAAAGGCAAGAGAGAATCATTTCATCATGCTGACAAAGGGGAGAAGTGGATGAGTGGGATCCTGGAGCAGTTAAGAATTCCAAAGACATGCACTCATATATGAAAGAAATAGGGTAAACCAAATCATTTAAGAATACAAGCTCATAACTGTTTCTGAAGAAAACATCAAAAAGTGTAGAAATTGAACTTAAGGTGTAATGAAACAAATCTTAAGCTATTCTTTTTTCCTGCAGCTTAGAAAGGCGGAAAGATGATAAAAACATAAAATAAATAGGGAAGAATAACACTTATTGGATCATGCAGAGACACAGGAATTCCGTGATCATTCCTTGACCAAGAGAAAACATCGGGCTGTTTCGCAATCCATGGTTTCAACAATCTTTGATTATGGAAAAATATGACAGTAACAGTGCGAGTCTTTGCTTGGAGAAAATGCTAGAAAGAGGACTGACCAACAACTACTACCAACCAACCAACCCTTCACAATATCGCTTCGGGTGGTATTTATAAACAAAATATCAGAAAGACATCATTACAAGTGACCTTGACAGGTCTGCTTAGAACCCTTCAAAATCTAAATGTTGCTGGAATTAAATACAAGTAAATCTTTTTGGCTGCGCTGGGGGTAGCTGAATCGGAATAGGTGACGAGGTGGCCCTTGGGGGCCAGATGCGGTCCTGCTGGAGTGAATGTGCTTTGCAGCTGCAGTTTGGCTTTGGTGCGAATTGAATGTGCAATTATTATGATTTGAGAGCTTCAAGTAATTTCGCTCTCCTCCTATGGATCTGCTGGAAGATATTCAAATTTCTCTTGCTTTGGGCCACTACTCAAGATATTCTTTGATACACTTTGCCGCTACACTGATGGTTTCTGCCGTCGACTGATACACTTTGACATGCTTGAAGCCTACTGATTTGATCTGATACACTTTGAACTCTGTGACTGATATTCTGCTGTCTTCAAACCAGATCCTTTGGCACATTTGGGCGATTTTCGAGCTCTTTCGGCGCGCAGTGGGCTCGGCAGTCAGAATATTCCCTGAAGATTCCTCGAAATGGCTTATTTCCCATAGCGATGCGCAAATAGCGCTTCGCGCTATTCGCGCATCGGAAACTGCCTCTGTTTCTTGATCTGGAGCTCCGAAATGCGACTTTTCTTCCTGCGCGAAGCTTTTTCAGCTTTTCTGGCTGCTGACGTAAGCATTGCGTTGGTTGTACGGCGGATGACATCAGCAGTGGGTCCCTGGTATAGCGCGACGTGGTGAGGTGCTGGATGGGCTGTGGTGAAGAGATTCCGAAGCGATATCACAATATCGCGTCGGCAGGGAAAGAGGGGGATCATTGGGTTGGACATTTGGTGCTTGCAACTGCCGATATGCGATATCGCGATATCACATCGGCGGAGACTGAGGGGTGAACAGATTGGACACTCGACGTTTGCAATCGCTGATCGCCGATTTCGCGATATCGCATCGGCGGGGTACGGATGGGCAATGTTTTGCAAGAATGTGAGAGGGCGAGGTTGCGATGCAAAAACGACTTTGATGAGAAAAGGTAAGTAAGTGGGTGTGAAGGGCTTTTGAAGTTTCGGAAGGGGTCCGACTAGTTCGGGGGAATTTTATACTTAGGAAGGAGTCCATAGTATCTGGAAGGTGGTTTCGGAGGTTGGGGTTCTTGCTTAGTTTCTGATAAACTAAACAAGTCCGGGGACTTTCTATTGTTATTTTTCAACCAGGGGGAGGGATATTACATAGGGGAATTTACTTAATATTAATACGGGAATGGGAAACATACGGAGCTACATAATAATGTTAGTGGTTAATATGGAGATGATAAGAAAGCGCTAAGTTTGGGAGAACTTAGGTTGTTACCGGGGGTAGGACCATACTTCGGGAGAAGATATGGAACAACTTTGAGTAAAGTAGATCTTTACTCAAGCCAGCATTATGAAGATGGTGAACTTAAGAGGTGTCAAGTAGATCTTGACCTCTTTTGGGGACGTTAGTTAATGATCCAGGAAAACAGAGAAGGGGAGTTAGTTATACCTCATTTGAGCCCTTTTGCTTACAGATCTTTGCTGATTATGTTCTGTCTGATATGATACCTGAAAAGTTGGAACTGGTCAGCAATTCAACAACGTTAGAACTACCTACCCAACCTACTTGCCTAGCATTTTTTCTTCTTTCGTTTTGGGGTGCACTTAGATTTGCAGACCCATCATACATTTTTCTTTTAATGCTTTCCTATCTACGTACTACGCTTATTTCTTCTAGAGCCCAGATTAAGTTGTTGGGCTCTTCTGTTTCTATACCTATCTAAGAGTGTGCCAAGATTAAACTGTTTGGACCTCCCTTTAACTAAAAGTAGCAAAACTAGGATAACTTTACAAAATTTGAAGGCAATTGAATGAACTTGAAGTGGCCTTCTTCATTTGGGGACTGTTTGAGCAAATATGGAGCATTGTAGCAAGCAAAGTATGACATATTTGGCCTGTGAAGTGCCAATTATGAAAAATGAATACCTGCTGCAGCAGGAGCTAACAGTGGCTCCACTCGGGGATGGCTTCTCCTTGCGGGAAGTCAAGAACAGCAGGCTAGAACACCTTGATTGTTAGTTTCTTGCTGTCTTCTGCAAAACTGGGAAGCATCACCTGCTTTCTTTCGCGTGCTCCCAGTATTATAAACTCCAAAGGTCAAAACTGAAACTTACAAATATGTACAAACTAACTACCAACTGCTCTTTCAAGCAGGAGGATCATTGTAGTGCTTCAACATCCGGCCGTTGATCGGGCCTTCTTCCGCTGTGCTGTTATCAAGAGCTTTGAGAAAGTAGGTGTTATTGCCTTGCACAACGCCGATAATGTACGGACCTTTCCACAGAAAATCAAATTTAGCATGTTTGCCCGTGTCTTCCCTTCTTGCATCCCATCTTAGGACTTTGCTACCTACCCGGAAATCCTCCGCTTTGGTTCTCTTGTCGAACATTTTCTTGAGTTTTTCCTGTAGACCTTGAGCTCTATTGAAAACTTCTTCTCTGGTTTGCTGAAGGTGAATAGTCTGATTAATTCTTCTCTGCATGTCGTTCGGCTCAGCCTGAATTTCTTGCAAGAGTTTGATAGTTGGTATGCCCAGAGATGAAGGAAACTTGGCTTCCATGCCATACACTAGTTCATAGGGGATCATCCCGATGGATTTTTTGGTGGTCATTCGGTCTGCCCATAGGGCACTGGTGAGCTTTTTGTGCCAGTTCTTTTTGTTCTCTTCTAGCATCTTCTTTATGATATTGATGAGGCTCTTATTGGAGGACTCAGCCAAGCCATTACCTTGTGGATAGTAAGCAGTGGAGTGACCTACGGTAATGTGGTATTTGTGGCAAAAGTTAATGATTTTATTGGATTTGAAAGCAGCTGTGTTGTCGGTCATTATTTTCTCCAGGCAGCCAAACCTGGATAGGATGTTGTTCTCAATGAATTGGATGATGGTGGAGTCATTGGCTTGCCTACACAGGATGGCTTCAATCCATTTGGTGAAATAGTCGGTGGCTGTCAAAATCCATTTGTGCTGGCCTGACGAGGAGGGATGAATTTCTCCAACGAAGTCAAGACCCCATTGTTGAAAAGGCTTTTCGGTTGAAATGGGTTTTAGGGGCAAAGGCAATAGCTTTCTTTTTCCTTCAAAGATTTTTCATTTGTGGCATGAGGCAATAAATGTTTTCAAATCTATAAACAAAGAGGGCCAGTAATAACCGGCTCGCAAGATCTTGTCCACCATGGATTTCCAATATAAGTGGCCTCCGCAATCACCTACATGAAATTCTCTCATGACGCTGTTAGTTTCATCCTCAGTTAAGCATTTAAGTAAAATACCTTCATAAGTTTTCCAAAATAAAGCACCATCTATAACGCAGAAGTTAGATGATTTCATTCTTAAAAATATTTTTTTAGTTCTGGACAATCTTGGGGGAGCATAGAGGTTTAACAATACAAAAAATATATCAGAGTACCAAGGGGATTGGGTGAAGGTATCACTGATCTGTGGAGTTCCCAGCTCCACTTCATCGTCTAGCTAATTAATGTTAAGTGCTTGGAAATTTGTTTCGGCCATTAGCTTAGCTAGCCCTTGTCCTTTTACGAGCTTGGTGGGCTTTATCTCAATGTCGTACTCAAGGATGCTAGCAATCCATTTTCCTCTCCTACCTTCCAATCCTTCTTGAGTTAATATGTCCTTTACAACCGCGTTGGGGACATATACGATCACATGAGAGTAGAGGATGTAAATTCTGAAGTCTTTAATAGCTTTGACTAGGGCTTAAGCTTGCTTTTCCATGATCTGAAGTTTTAGGGGCGCATCTCTCAAAGCTCGGCTGAAGAAAGCTATTGGTTTCTCATTTCCCTGATCATCTTTCTACAGAAGGACTGCGGCTATGGTATGTTCTAATGCGAAAGAAAAAATGATAAAATCTCTGTCAAATTGAGGACTAGTAAGGATAGGTGTTTCAGTCAAGGCCGTTTTTATACTCTCGAAGGCTTGCTTGGCCTCAAGGGACCATCTCACCTTTGCGTCATTTTTTAGCATGTTACTCAATAGCCTCATTGACTCCTCTAGATTGGGGATAAATCTTCTCAGGAAGTTGATTTTTCCAAGGAATCCTTGTAGCTCTTTCGTGTTTCTTGGGTAAGGGATTTGGAGGATAGCATGAATTCTTTCTGGGTTGATTTTGATCCCATATTTTGATATTATATGCCCTAATAACCTGCCTTCCTCCAGGGCGAACAGGGACTTCTTCGGGTTCAAGGAAATGCCGAATTTCCTACATGTGATAAAAATCTGCCTTAAGTGCTTTAGGTGTTGCGAGTCAGATTTCGAAAATGGGGTCAGGTCATCCAGGTAAACCACGAGGAAATCATGTATTTCCTTAGCAAACACGATATCCATTGCCCTCTGAAAGGTGACGCCGACGTTTTTCAGCCCAAAAGGCATTTTAACGTATTTGAATGTTCCCCAGGGTGTAGTAAAAGCTGTTTTGTCCTCATCATCTGGATGAACTAGAATTTGGTTAAATCATGAGAATTCGTCAAGCAGAGAGATCCTAGAAGAGCCCACCACCCTTTGCAAGATGTGATCCATTTTGGGTAGCGGGTAGTGGTCCTTTAGGGAGACTTGGTTTAAATTTCTCAGGTCTATGCACAGTCTTATCTCTCCTGTTTTCTTCCCGGTAGGGACTAAGTTCGATACCCATTCTGAGAATCTGATAGGCACAATGATCCCTGCATCAAACATTCTTTTTATTTCCTTTTCAATCATAGGGAGAAGCATGGGGTTGATTCTTCTGAGTTTTTGTTTAAACGGTTTCTGGTTCAGCCTTAGGGGAATGGTATGCTGGATTACTGAAGTGTCATAGGAATTCAAGTCCTCATAACTCCAAGAAAATACGTCTTGGAATTCTTTGAACAGATCCACATATTTGGGATTTTGGTCAGGAGGCAGGTTTTTAGAGAGTTTGATCATCTTGGGATGTTCTGATGTTCCTATGTTGTATTCTTCTATGGCGGCATCCAAAGGTTCCATTTTTCGTTTTCTGGCTACATCGTTGCTATCGAACATGTCTTCCAATGGGGTCAGGCCAGTAGGCAAAACATTTCCTTTTAGCTCCATAAATTCTTCTTCTGCTTCGGCTGCCTTAAGCGGGTGTGCCTGTTTCAGTTGCCTTATGTTTGTGCTGTCAAAAATAGTTGGGTTGAGTATCTGTTCAGCCATGGGGGCTATTAAGGTCATGCGATCTTCTTCTGCTAGTTTCTGTGTTTCTGGTGTAATGTCCATGTCAATGCTGGTGTTAGAGAATTCACCTTCCAAAGTTAAAAAATTGTTAATCTGGACATCATCTTGGAATACCTGCCAATTCTCGACATTATTAGGATTGACGGTCTGTGTTTTACTTCTGCAGTGAAGTGGTGACTTGGTCCAAAGGGAAACCAACAGGTGCTAGCAAAGGTAGCTAGGCCATGAGCATGAATATTATGTTCTCGTGCGATTTTGGTCAATTCAAAATCACTAAAGGTGCTAAGCAATTCGCCGGCAGCGGCTTTGTAAGCTCTCATTCTACTGTCATTGGCGACGAAATCACCCTTTATCTGTTGTATAATGAGGTCCGAATCACCTAAGATGGAAATTGTGGTAGCTCCCAAGGTTTTGAGCAGCTTGAGACTTAAAAGAAGGGCTTCGTACTCTGCCATGTTGTTTGTACACCTAAAATTGAGTCTATAGGCGTGGCCTTGTGCAAGATTTTCATGAGTTTTGTAAATCCACACTCCAACCCGTGCTCCTAGCTTGTTAACTGCACCATCGAATTCTAAATACCATGAGACCTCTGGTTCAAGGCGAGCTTTGGGGATTTGAGGAGCCTGCAGCGTAGATGAACTGATGACTTCTGTTTTGGGATTTTCTTCCTGTCCTGTGCTGGTTGTCTGGGCTGTTGAGACAATTTGAAGCGAGTTGTTGATTGGCCTCTCGCTAGCATTGGTTTCTTGTTCTAGGGATAGTTGTTTATCAGGATTTGGAAGACTTGTATTATCATTAAACAAAATAAAAGAATCCATATCATAATGGATTGAGTATATTGGAAAATTTTGGGGTTTCTCCTCACTACTCACCACATATTTCATTAGCGTTTCCCTATAAAGTCTCTTTGGTTGCCCAAAGATGGATATAGTGGTGTAAAAGAGGTCGAGTTGAAGGGATCCTTGCAGCTTTGCTCCCCATGATCTAGATAGCAGCATGCCATACTTTGTGGGGATGTCAGCAACTACTACATCCATTAAGATGGTTTTGTTCGGGAATTGGACTAGGGATATGCAAAGATCTTTGATTAAGCCTAGGCATTTGACCTGACTTAAATCGAACGAGTACAAATCTTTGTAGGATCGAGTGACATCGAGGTTTAGATTTTCCATTACAGCTTTGGGCATGAGTTTGTGTGAGGTGCCTGAATCAAACATAGCATTGTGCAGTATCTTATCGTGTATGTGCAGGCTGATATAGAAAGGCGGGATAGGTCTGAACGGTGTTTTTCCGTCAACCTCTGGCCCGAACAGTAGTTCAGGGGTGTCATCTAGAATATTTACATCATCCCTAATTTCAGGCAATTGGAGCGATTTTTGAATTTGTTGTCTATAAACAGTATGCTTAGCCAGTTCTGAGAGGGGGATGGAGATTTTAAGCTTCCCGATTTCGGTTTCTAGGCTGAATGGCTTTTCTGCTGGGTTCCGACTATTGACACTGGTGAGTTTTTCTTTCTCCGATGTATTTTCTGCATTTCCCTTCGGGACGTCCATCTCAATATGTATAACTGTCCGTGGTATCCCCGTTCTGGGAATATTTTCTAGAATGCTCTCCAGGTCTTTTTCAAGGCAGGAAGAGTGTAGAGGCTGTTCCGTAGAACCATGTGTTTCTGTTACATCTTCCACAATAACTTGTCGAGAATTTGGGACATGGTTGTCAATAGTATGGCCATTGGTGCTTTTCCCTTTAGCCTTGTTGGGCTATTTTCCCTCCTTTGTCTTGCTGGGCGGAGAAACATCGACAGTCCGTGTTCTTAGTTTGTATTGCTTATGTACCTCATATATGGCAGTGTCATACCCTTGTTTAAAGTTAAAGAACTCTCCCGATTTAGTGCGGAATTGTTCTATATTAAGGTATGGGGGGTTTTCTTCCATGAAGGAGGATTGTTGTCCATTTTCTGAATCAACCAGGTTCATTAGGGTCCCGTCTGTGGGATCAGCAGATGTGAATGCCTCGGCAAAGTTTTCTTGGAAAGGGGGTCTGATGTCTTGATCCTGATTGGCCCTACCTATGTTCAAATTTTGGTTTTTTCTGAAATTTGGGTTCCTCGCGGTGTTGGGTTGTTGATGTTCCCATGAATTTTTTCTCTCCACATTGTCTAACCTATCTCCCATTTTGTTCATGGAACTGATGATTGCATCAAGTTTCTACTCGTGAGAGGAGGGTTCTTCTTTGAAAGTGGTTTTTCTCTCGGATCTGGTTCTGTTTCTTTTGGCAATTAGATTTGCTTCTACGCTTATTGCAACATCTTGCATTTCCGCGAGGCTCTGAGGGGCTCTCTCCCTTAATTGATATGCCATCTCGGCATCAAAGCCATCTGGAAATTTGTATAAAGCAAGGTCGGGTGGGGGTCTTAAATTTGGTGGTATCACATTGTAAACGTTGTTAAATCTGGCACAGTAATCCAGGACAACTTCCCCAGGTCCTCGCTTGATGGATTCATATTCGGATAGTATGTGCAGGGGGTCCTTACTTTTCTCCCATCTGTTAATGAAGGCTTGGTATAAGGCTTCCGGATTTAATATTGAATTAGGTGGAAGTGCCCTAAACCAGTTTCTGACATCACCGGTTAGACTTTGAACAAAGATCTTCATTCTTACGCTATCATCATCTATCTCATAACTCTCGAAATAATCCTGCATTTTCTTTGTATGTTGTATGGCGGTGCAAGAGGTTGTACCATCAAAGTAAGTGATTTTCGATTGATAGTCCTGAGGCATTTCCCCGGGATTCGCAGGTAATTGTAATGGTGCATATTTGGCCATGATGACGGGGATGAGTGGAACACCTAAAGCGAGGGGAACTATAGGACTAACCGAGGAAGAGGAAGTAACCGATGGGGTATGGATATGGGGTTGAGGTGTGGAGGAGCTACTTGGAGAAGGGGGCGATGAGCCAGAGGAATTCGGGGTGGATCAGACTAGAACTTTGACGGGGGTTGGCACAACAATTGGCTGAATTGCTTCAGGACTAACAGGGTTCTGGCAGTCTTTTTGTTTTTGTTGCCTGACGATCTTCGGAATTAGATTCAGATTTCCAACAGCGGGCGGGTTATTGGGATCAGGACTTGATCGTGTATTACGTGTTAGTTTCTTAGGAGCCAGCTTCTAATATATCTTCGAAAGATTTCTCAAAATATGCAACCACGTAGGTCGGCCGATCAAAATTTGGTTTCTTCCTCTATGAGGATGCAGATTGATTGCATTGATTTATTTGAGGAGGTCCCCAGTGGAGTCACCATTATGTTATCACTTAGGTTGTCCCTAGGATCCTAGTAGGGATACGGCCGAGGTAAGCACAAACCAATCTTCTGATTGCAGGTTCTAGCCCACCTGCAATCAGAGAGGGCTCTCTCCTTTAGATTCAACCTTAGTTGATGTTTTTAGGCTAGCTTTCTGACTTCAAGGGACTGTTGACTGTGATTGGAAGGAAGGCAGGATTCTTGAATAAAGAGGCACAGTAAGGTGTTATAAGTTTCGAACCATTGGGCATGGAGTCACAGATTGAGGCATGCAAGCATTTTCTTGGTCACAAGGGGATATGGAGCAGGATAGCCACACAGGATACAATACTTAGTCTACTGAAAATACGGAATGGATGTCAGGGATGAAAGGCAAAAGAGAATCATTTCATCATGCTGACAAAGGGGAGAAGTGGATGAGTGGGATCCCGGAGCATTTAAGAATTCCAAAGACATTCACTCATATATGAAAGAAACAGGGTAAACCAGATCATTTAAGAATACAAGCTCATAACTGTTTCTGAAGAAAACATCAAAAAGTGCAGAAATTGAACTTAAGGTGTAATGAAACAAATCTTAAGCTATTCTTTTTTCCTGCAGCTTAGAAAGGCGGAAAGATGATAAAAACATAAAATAAACAAGGAATAATAACACTTATTGGATCATGCAGAGACACAGGAATTTTGTGATCATTCCTTGACCAAGAGAAAACATCGGGCTGTTTCGCAATCCATGCTTTCAGCAATCTTTGATTATGGAAAAATATGACAGTTACAGTGCGAGTCTTTGCTCAGAGAAAATGCTGGAAAGAGGACTGACCAACAACTACTACCAACCAACCAACCCTTCACAATATCGCTTCGGGTGGTATTTATAAACAAAATATCAGAAAGACATCATTACAAGTGACCTTGACAGGTCTGCTTAGAACTCTGCAAAATCTAAATGCTGCTGGAATTAAATGCAAGTAAATCTTTTTGGCTGCGCTGGGGGCAGCTGAATCGGAACAGGTGACGAGGTGGCCCTTGGGGGCCAGATGCGGTGTTGCTGGAGTGAATGTGCTTTGGGGCTGCAGTTCGGCTTTGGTGCGAATTGAATGTGCAATTATTATGATTTGAGAGCTTCAAGTAATTTCGCTCTCCTCGTCTGGATCTGCTGGAAGATATTCAAATTTCTCTTGCTTTGGGCCACTACTCAAGATATTCTTTGATACACTTTGCCGCTACACTGATGGTTTCTGCCGTCGACTGATACACTTTGACATGCTTGAAGCCTACTGATTTGATCTGATACACTTTGAACTCTGTGACTGATATTCTGCTGTCTTCAAACCAGATCCTTTGGCACATTTGGGCGATTTTCGAGCTCTTTCGGCGCGCAGTGGGCTCGGCAGTCAGAATATTCCCTGAAGATTCCTCGAAATGGCCTATTTCCCATAGCGATGCACAAATAGCGCTTCGCGCTATTCGCGCATCGGAAACTGCCTCTGTTTCTTGATCTGGAGCTCCGAAATGCGACTTTTCTTCCTGCGTGAAGCTTTTTCAGCTTTTCTGGCTGCTGACGTAAGCATTGCATCATCTGTATGGCGGATGACGTCAGCAGTGGGTCCCTGGTACAACACGACGTGGTGAGGTGTTGGATGGACTGTGGTGAAGAGATTCCGAAGCGATATCGCGATATCACGTCGGCGGGGAAAGAGGGGAATCATTGGGTTGGACATTTGGTGCTTGCGACTGCCGATATGCGATATCGCCATATCGCATTGGCGGAGACTAAGGGGTGAATAGATTGGACACTCGGTGTTTGCGATCGGCGATTTCGCGATATCGCATTGGCAGGGTACGGATGGGAAATGTTTTGCAAGAATGTGAGAGGGCGAGGTTGCGATGCTAAAACGGCTTTGATGAGAAAAGGTAAGTAAGTGGGTGTGAAGGGCTTTTGAAGTTTCGGAAGGGGTCTGACTACTTCGGGGGAATTTTATACTTAGGAAGGAGTCCATAGTATCTGGAAGGTGGTTTCAGAGGTTGGGGTTCTTGCTTAGTTTCTGATAAACTAAACAATTCCCGGGACTTGCTATGGCTATTTTTCAACCAGGGGGAGGGATATTACATAGGGGAATTTACTTAATATTAATACGGGGATGGGAAACATAGGGAGCTACATAATAATGTTAGTGGTTAATATGGAGATGATAAGAAAGTGCTAAGTTTGGGAGAACTTAGGTTGTTACCGGGGGTAGGACCATACTTCGGGAGAAGATATGGAACAACTTTGAGTAAAGCAGATCTTTACTCAAGCCAACGTTATGAAGATGGTGAACTTAAGAGGTGTTAAGCAGATCTTGACCTCTTTTGGGGACGTTAGTTAATGATCGGGGAAAACAGAGAAGGGGAGTTAGTTATACCTCATTTGAGCCCTTTTGCTGACAGATCTTTGCTGATTATGTTCTGTCTGATATGATACCTGAAAACTTGGAACTGGTCAACAATTCAACAACCTCAGAACTACCTACCCAGCCTACTTGCCTAGCATTTTTTCTTCTTTCATTTTGGGGCGCACTTAGATTTGCAGACCCATCATACATTTTTGTTTTAATGCTTTCCTATCTACATACTACCCTTATTTCTTCCAGAGCTCAGATTAAGTTGTTGGGCTCTTATGTTTCTCTACCTCTCTAAGAGTCTGCCAGGATTACACTGTTTGGTCAGATTTGCCATCTCTATATTCTAAAACATGAAATTTAAACCTAGGGAGACCAAGATTAAACTATTTGGACCTCCCTTTAACTAAAAGTGGCGAAACTGGGATAACTTTAAAAAATTTGAAGGCAATTGAACGAACTTGAAGTGGCCTTCTTCATTTGGAGGTTGTTTGAGCAAATATGGAGCATTGCAGCAAGCAAAGTACGACATATTTGGCCTGTGAAGTGCCAATCATGAAAAATGACTACCTGCTGCAGCAGGAGCTAACAACAGTGTCAAACACCACTCCTTTGATTTGTCCATTTTTTCCAGTAGTCAACATTAGTTCTTTTGTGACAATGTCGACAATGGTGCCTCTAGAGGTCCCTACAAATTTCAGTATCGGGGGAGAAATATTTTCTTTCATCGAGCATTTAGGGGTGAAAAATTTCCTTGCACCTTTTGGCAAGGAGGTAGAAAGTGGAGAACGAGGGATATCCTCCTTGTTTTCCATCCTTTCTACACCTGTTGCTTTAATTCCTTCTCCTTCCCCTCAATTTTCTACATTTTCCTTCTCCTTTTCCTATGCCATCTAATTTTCTGGTCCGACTGCTTGCTTGACAATCAACGCTGCTTCTTGTGTAGAAGCATTGACCATGGATTCCACTTCTTCCACTGGTTTCTCCATCACTTTGCTAGGTGATACTAGTTTTCATGAAACAACATCGCCTACAATTTCTTCTACTGACAATTATTCCATCTACTTAGTGGTTGAGGGTGGTTCTTGTGTAACATCGTCGACTACACTTCCTTCCACTTCTATTGCTCCTATTTCTAGGTCAACAGCCTATGCTGGTTCTTCTATAGCGGCACTGTCTACACGCCCTTCTATCTCCATCTCTTCTTATTCCAGGTTAGCAATCGGTGTTCATTCTTGTGTAACAGAATCTTGTGCAACCCCTTTCTCAATTGGAAATTTTTTTGTAGCCCGTTATTGGTGTGCTAAGATGAATTTATAAATAATTCCTAATCACACATTAATATGTCAACATAGGATTGAACTATCTATTTCAATATTGTAAGTACTATCTATGCGATAAAAATCAGAGATTGAAATGAAGGTAATTAATCCTAACTAATCGTTGCCAAAATAAACAATGGCATAACAACTCATTAACTCTCATAAATGAAGAATGATAATTATTCTACAATTCGAAACTGGAAAGATAAATCACTTGCAAACTACTTTCAAACAAAGATTTTAATCCAATGTCCTAATACAAGAGATGAAATCAACCTGGTTAGTCGAATCCATGTGAATTAAAGGATACTATTCAAATCATACTAATTATGAAGAATATTCAAAGCTAGAAGTAAGTGTAGAAAGAGTATACTAAGAGGGAACAAGAATCATATACAAACTTACTTTCTATTAATAAAAATGATATTAGCTGAGCTATATGATTTAATCTAACTCGACCTCGAGAAGAAACAAGAACATAAATCTTGACAGTAAAATGCAAATAGCATAAGATAAGGAGAAGTGGATCTTCTAGCAACCAGGACCAAAGCCTCTAGAAGAAAACCGCTATTGAAACTAAATACATGTATTTAATGGAAAACTTCAAGCCTTTCATTAACTATCAAAAGAATTACAAAATCACTTCGACTCCTTAAATCTCAATCTTCATTCGTTGTCTTGCTAGGACTTTACAAATTAAACATTTATAGAGTTACTTTCATTTTGATTTACTAGTGTTATATATTCTACGAAATGCTAGAAAAAGTAGATCTTATCTTGATGATCAGAAGATCCTTGGGATTTCTCAGCTGAAACATCGGATTTCCACATCAATCCCATATTTCTCCACTTCCTTTAGCATGGTTCGCACAACTGTAATTAACGAAATCTCCCTTTCTTGGCACTATCATCTTATTTGAAAGGAACAAAAGTTGTCCAATCCAGTCAACTTTTGCATAAACAAGAGGAAACTTAGGCTTTTGATACTAAAAACATGTAATTTTCCCAACACTACTTTCTATTTTTTGTTCACGATCTTTCTTCGAGAATGTGATGAAGAGGAGAGTAAATTCATGGAAAACCATCTAACTAATTAATAAACTAAGGAGGGAAAACATACCTTTTTCATGACCCAACATACTCCATATCTTACCTTTTTGCATGTCCTCATGAAATAAGATAACTAATATGAAACTGAGTAAGAGAATAGGTAGGATATGTTTCTTCCTTGTAGACCCAAAAACCATTTTTTGTTTTATGTATTGCGAAGGCTCGACCTTCCTGATGTTTTGATAGTTCATAATTACACTAATACCCATCAGGAGGATACCAAATGATAGGGATTTTGTAGTGACATCCAATCAAACTAGGACCCTGACTTAGGACAAGGTTAGCATAATGGGCGAGTCTAGCTGCAGCTGCCATGAAATTCCTGTAATGAAAAGGTTCTTGATTTCTGACATTGTTAGGAGAGGTTTTCCATACTTTCGTTGCAACCATGAGAGATACTTCTCTAATTTCTTCAGAATATTCCAAACCTGACATGATAATGTCTATGTGGATAGGGCCCAAGGTGGACACAACTTCTTCTTTTTCCATAAATCTCTTATGTTGTACCTAAAGCTACACAGGTAGTGTAGGTTCTCCTCTTACCCATAGATCTAGTCCACTTTCTCTCCTCTGGAAAGTATCATTAGACTTAGCCCATTTGGGGTTGTTTTTACTGAAGGAAAGGAAAGAATGGAACTAGACATCCCCAAGGAAGGGACTTGGGTTGGCATCCTCATCATCTTCCAAGAAACAATTGTGCAAATATAATTCACATAAGAGACACTTTACATCCCGAGTCTGTGTTTCATAGCATTTAATAAAATCAGGAGTAGATTTAATATCAAAGGGCTTACCAACTCTAATGGACTTAACTTTTAATTGTAAATATGATTTGAGCAAAAAAAGTGCATAGTTTGTAGTGGGCAACCTACAAGCTAGTGCATCTGAATAAACATAACAAATAATTTTGAATTGTTCCATAACTTTCTGATACTAATCTTGTAGTTCCTCCACTTTCTTTCATTTTAATCTAAGGTTGGCATAGGTTTCATCCTCTATTGTGGTCAAGTCATTAAATTTTTTTAATAACTCCTTATATTTCTTCAAAGCCACAACTTCCTGTTGATGTTGTAGTAGTACTTGCTATAATTCTGTCAAAATTGTCCTTAGTTTCCGAATAATAGCCTCTACTACCAAGGGCGTATAAGGAGGTACATCCTTAGTTTGAGTAATCTTACTACCAGTTTCTATTGACTCTCTTTGAATGGCTACTTATGTTATTACCACAGGAACATAAAGGTTTGCTTGAACAAATGCTTCTACTATTGACATAGGGACACAATGATTTGTGTGTACATCCGTCCGAGTGGTTGTTTCTATCAATTCCATAGAAGAACAAAAATTTGTTTGAGTTTCTATTCAACTAGTACATATCTCCTCAGTTTGAGTCCCTATCGGACATGTACTGATATTTTCTATTTGAGACCCAGTGCAATTAAGATAATTCCCACTCTTGGTTCTGATTAATTTGGACTCAATTTCTTTCCTATGAATTTTCTTAGAGTCTCTTATCCATTTTCTAAGTTGATTAATTTTTCTTTTCAGCTTCTTATTTTATTTATACACCAATTCCAACCCATGATCATATTGACTCTTTACTCTTATAGTAGGTTTCTCTACTAGGGAAGAAGGGCCAGCAATAACATTCTCTAAAATAAGGGCAGTTTCAAAATCGTCAGGCTCATGTTCGAGTAAGACCGTATCTCCTGAATTGGCTTCTGACTCATCATCATTGTGAAGGTTTGGTTCATGTAAAGCTGTATTTCTAGAATTAGATTTTGAATCCTCATCATTATCATGGTTTTTTCCGAGTGGGGTTGTATCCTCTGAATTAGCCTTAGGCTCCTGGGTTTTAGCTACAGAAAAAATCCTTCCCTTCTAATTCTTTCATTTCTCTGCCATTTCTGGAAGAGGCTAATGTCTCTATATGTTGAGAACTATGAGGAGTAGTGGAAGTGATAGGAGTATGTTCTTTTAAATTCTCAAATTGGTCCAGATCCTCAAAGAGAGTTCCCAAATTTTCTAAGACTCAAGATGCCTCTTCTTCATAATCTTGGAGAAAAAAATTGGTTATTAGGGCATCCATGGGATAGTTCCACCTCATATATGGGTAAACTAATGCTTATCTGCTAGGAAGTTCACACAAACCACCTTCACTTAATAGGAATATAGGTCAAATAATGGGATTTCCTTTGTTGTCCACTTTTTGGGGCTTGTATCTCCATGGTCTGACGTTCTTCCTTAGGCTAGGTGTTTTCAAGAGTTCCTTCCAGTGGCAGTGCATCATAGCTTATAAATTTGTCCCAGTTTAACTATAATTGAGTTAACTCCTTAATGATCACTAATTTAATTAGACCATGACGACTAACTATGGCCTGTGGGTTCCTAGACTTCCTTACTCTAATAACAACTTCATTGATTAACAAATTCAGGAAAAATGGAAAATTAATTATTATTTTCTTCTTTAATGTGGCTAACAATTTAAGGTTTTGAGGTCTTACCACATCATGGTGACCATCACATGTGATATATTTCTGAATGAATTTTTCCAATTCACACCATGGTTCGCACAGGGATGTAGGACATATACCTTTGCCTTTCCGCACTAACTCCTCAACAAGATCTTTGAAAAAATCTACAAGTTCATGAAATACCATGTGCTTTTTGACCCAATTTATGCCTTCTATGGGGAGGCCTATGATCTCTACTAGAATGGCTTCAATTACTACTATGGTCTTGCCTTGACAATTGTGCTCTCATTCTGTAAATTCTGCATGAATTCTAGAGTAATGTAACCGTTAAACCCATGTATTCGAGTAAGATATTGTGCCCATCCTACATGTTCTAAGATATCACGGGCTTGCATGGTGATTTGTAATAGTGTAGGCTCACTAAGAATAGAGTTGCCACCCATATCTCCTATTTCCTGAGGACAATCTGCATCCCTGCATTCACTATTGGATCCCAAAAATCTCGTAAAGAAACAACATAAATTTCATGCAGGAGTATAAAGAATAGAAACTAAGTACGTATTCTCAATAATAATATCCTATAATATCGAGAGGTATGGTGGTTTTTCGTTAATCATGTGCCTTCACGTCATACTAATGTATGACTGCCCCCTTTAATGAAAAAGGTGCGACCACAACATGTGAAGCACGTGGACGAGAAAGAGAGAATGTGGCATCATTGTTACAACAAAAAGTGGTTAGAACAACCAAGCAGTTAGAATTGAATGCAATAAATGCAAAACCATTCGATTGGTTAGATAGGATCATGAGAAATAAATTGTACCAAATTTACATCATGGAAAGAGATTTACGTTTTGGAGTATGTGCGACGAAATCTGACGAGGTGTTGTTTTAAATTTATGACTGCTAAAATCAAATGATCGAATAATGTTGACATGGTTTATGTAATATACATATGCCGCCCATACTAGTTATTAAATATGTAGTCACAAATCAAATATGTTTTCTCCCTTTTTATTTAGTAAAGAATAACTAAGGACATAATAAATGTTTGGCCACTTCAAAGTATACTTCAATACCATAGGCAAAGCCACTACTATGAGTAGGCATCTATAGCCTCAATAGAGTTTCCTTTTAACTCACAAATGAGGCAGTATCCCTAACTTAAAAGATTATTTCCCTTTTAAAAAGGACATTGTTATGGCATGATGACCACGTAGTAAAAATGCCACTAACCAAATCATAACAAAGTGAATAGGTTGTTTCATGATGAGACCTATCGTCCTTGGAAATTTTAGTGTCAGAAGGCCATTACCCCGATGTGGTAGCCATAATGGAAATGCCACTTATGTTAGTTTCCTATGATTGTGGTAGGCTTGCTTGTGATGAGACCTCCTATTCCCCCTTTTTTTAGCCTAATTTTTTATTGTTGTGTTTCTTCTCTTTTTTGTTTAGAAGTTAGGGGAGGCTCATGAACACCTTAAGAGTTTAGGGTGGTATAAGAAGTTAAAAGAATTTGAATGATAAATATTCCTTATTCTCGATTATATCTATTAAGGAAATCACCATTTGAATGCATAATAAAAGAAAAATTAGTATCGTGGGGATAGATCATGAGCAATTTATAATGTATCCAAAAAATTGACATAAGCAAGAATATTCATAGATAAACCATGTCAGGTTAAAAAAAAAAAACATTTATACACCAAAAAGGCTAAGAATCATGATGATTTAGATATTACCTCTTTTAAAGATTTAGATCAAATTCATAACCAAAAGGAATAATTGACATGGAATGATAGTAATGGGAACAACAATCATTCTTCATAATGGATTTGCAATTTGTTCTTTTTCGTTAAAGGGGACACAAAAAAGTTTCATTCACAGAGGGGATAACAGTTGTTCGTTGGAAAATGGAACATCAACTGTCTCTTTGAGAAGGGAAATACAAATATTTATTAGAGAATGGAACTGCAACTGTGCCTTCAAGAAGTGAACATCAAGTGTTCCGTTGATAAGGGAACAATAACTATTTCTTTGAGAATGGAACAACAATTGTTTCTTTGGAAAGAGAACAACAATTATTCTTCGAGAAGGGAAAAAAAATGTTTATTTGAAAGGGGAACAACAACTGTGATGAAGGAAAAAAAATTGTGCTTTAAGGAAAAATCGATTGAGTATAAACAATATTTGTATCAAAATTTAAGTGCACTAAATAAGAAAAAAGAAATAAAATTTCTCAACCATTTTCAAAAGAAAATATGTACGTTATTTACAATATGATAAGAAAATATTTTTTTCATGCAAATGAAGGTGTCATGTTATAATCCCCTGCAGCTATGATTTGGAGAGTACGATCATTACTTGCTTGCTAATAGAAATATTCCTTTCTGACTGGTTGGTGATAAAGTCATAACCGATTTCCATTCACTAGAAAGGAAGCACCAAACCCATCAATGGCAATTGAAATTATGGTGCCATTGTTATGGAGTTCTTGAATCTCATAAGGTCTGAGCCACCTTGTTTATAGTTTCCCTAGGAATTCCTAAAATCTGGAGGCATATAGGAGTTCCCAATCACCTTTCTGAAATGATTTCTTTTTAATAAGCCTATCATTGCAATTGGCTCTCTATTGTTGAATAATTGTGGTAGGTTGTCGGTCAGGCAACTGTGCTTCATCTATCTCATTTAATTAATGAAGTCGTTGCATTTGGGCTGCTGTAATATCCATTCCAACATCTTGGGTTTTCCTTAGAGTCTTTATCTCCAACTCTATTTGGAATGTTGGTTCCTCGCCAAAAGCAAGTTGGTAGGGGGAGTATCGAGTAGTATTGTGCCATGTTGTTACTAGAAATAATAGTGAGAGGGGGCGTGAAACAGTATTATTAGGTTAATAATTTTATTTGTCAAACAGATTTGTATACAGGTATGGGGGATTACGCAGTGCATTATATTAGATATCATTTTTGGGATTCAACCGCGTTAAGTAAGTCATTCAAACGTATGACCATTTCCATGAGAGGTAGTCGTAACTGACTAATTTCTCATGATTTTTGAATAGTTCACTTAGCACTCATTGCATCGGGTGATGCTCACAGGGGTGAAGAAGTGGGATTGAAACTAGTGAAATGTGGAGAACGAATCACATAGCATCAATCATCACTTCCGGGGCTTGCACCCGGTAACCAGGACTTCCCAGGAGGTCACCCATCCCAGAACTCCTCTGGCTCCAGCGCGCTTAACTGTGGAGTTTTTCCCCACAATCAAGCCCACTTAGCTTGCTACCCCATTTGCAAAACCTTAGCAAGTATTGTGCCTCATGAACCATTCAAGTAGAGATCCCTTGACTCTTTTTGAATTTAAGTATGGGGGTTTATGCAGTGCATTATATTAGATATCTTTTGGGATTCAACTGCGTTAGGTAAGTCATTCACGTATGACCATTTCCATGAGAGGTAGTCGTAATTGACTAATTATGATTTTTGAATAGTTCACTTAGCACTCATTGCATGGGTGATGCTCACAGGGGTGAAGAAGTGGGATTGAAACTAGTGAAATGTGGAGAACGAATCACATAGCATCAATCATCACTTTCGGGGCTTGCACCGGGTAACCAGGACTTCCCAGGAGGTCACCCATCCCAGAACTCCTCTGGCTCAAGCGCGCTTAACTGTGGAGTTTTTCCCACAATCAAGCCCACTTAGCTTGCTACCTCATTTGCAAAACCTTAGCAAGTATTGTGCCTATTAAATTGTTTTGTTTCTTTGTTGAATTCACTTGTTGTGTCTCTCTTACTGTTTTCCAATGCCTGTGTATTTCACAATCTTATCGATCTATTGCTTAAAATAACATAGGCATATCCCAACGCATGAGTCTGTAATACCTACATTAATTAACTGAGATCATACATAAGTGATTTTCAGATCATCATATGTGCGGAATAAAGTTTGTGTTGCATTTTCCACACACACATTCTATTTGCAGAATCGTTCCCTCATACATACCTGCTCTTCCACACATCCTTTATTATGCATCACCCCTTGTTTCACACAACTACGTCTTCCACATTTGTCAGGCCTCACATTCTCCACTCCCCAATATTTATTGTTTGCACGTCACTTGTCATGATCACGAGATTCCGAGGAACAATATTTATCTTGCCTCATTAACTTTCCCTATCATTCAATGGTACTGATATCAAGGGCGTTAAAGGGGAATCAATCTCCAAATTAAATGGATTAGATGGTATTAAAACTTTGAGGTTTATTTCCACCATCTCCAATAAACTATGGCTTTAATCTATTAAGTTTCTATTCATTAGCATGTCCTATCCAAGGAAAGTCACATGCAATAATAACAACTCATAATTATATAGGGAAACGAGGAACTTTTTGCTAAATAAAATTAAGAATTCAAGTTTGAATTATTTTTTGGGCGAACAAATCAATGTTGAATTTTTTTCAATTTGAGTCATTTCAAAGTTGGAAAAACTTTGGAAAACATTATGTCATCATACATAAATTTTATACATAATAGAACTTTGATGACACAAAAAATTATTACCCATTTCTTGGCAGCTTCAAACAAAAATTTAATTAAAAATAAACATGAATTTGTTATATTTACTCTACCAATAAGGGCACTCCACTTCAGGACTGAGAGTGAAGATCATAATTTAATAAAAAAAATGTATTCTATCTTTTTAACAACATTTATGAGAAAAATCTTATTGTTGATTTGCAACAATGTTTACGTTGTGAGAAAGTGTCAGAGTGTAAGGGGCACTTTACTTTAGGCCCACGTCAAAGTGCAGTAACAAAGAAGATAAATAATCATTTATTACCTCTTCTTACTTTGTTTAACACAACTTTATTATTTATCATTTACATCAAAGTTTAAATACCTAGGTCACTTTTCCAACACGATTATAAATTAAATATTTCGTTTTCGCCCCACCTTGTGTGTGTTGACCCTCGAAATTGTTTTGATCTTAAGTGTTTTTATACTTAGCCAATTTCATATTTGTGGAAAAAAAATTGTGTTCCTCGACCCACGTGCACATTCCGTCTACACACTCATTCTCCAGCATATATCGCCTCTGCCCAACTCTTTTATTTTGCACACATTTTTCTCTTTGCACCCGAGAGTAAAAACTCAAACTTATATAGGGAAACAAGGAATTTACTGCTAAATGGCATTGAGAATTCACGTTTTAATTCTTTTTTTGGCAAAAAATTCAACATTGAAATTTTGAAAATTTGGGTCATTTCAAAATTGTATGAAAATTGAAAAACAATATGTCATCATATAAAATTTTTATCCAAAATATATATTTGATGGTACTTAAAATTATTACCGATTTCTTGGAAGTTTCAAAACAAAATTTAATTAAAAAAACTTGAATTCAATTGGATTTACATTGTGATTTAGGGTATTGTTGGCGGTGTTGGACCCACGAACATGTCAGGGGATCTCCCTGATAAGAAGTCCCAATTAGACCTCAGACCGTTTGGTGTAGGAGTCCCAGCAGTGGGTCGTACGGTAATGCCTTGACCACGATTTCGCACAAAGGCAAGTAAGATAAATCTGTTGGTAGCAAGGGTGTGACAGTTGTAGTAAGACAAGGAAGGTGCATGAACGGTTCTAACACACTGAGAGTTGGGTGAGTGCACCCCTTGGAAACTTGTGGTAGTACGCAGCGTGGAAGGAAACATATGAGCGAATATGCATCACAAACTAGAAAGCAAGTTAGCTAACAAGCCAAAGTGATGGTTAAGCTAATCAAGACATTTCAGTAAGATTCATACAAACATATACAGAAGAGTCCATACATGCATGCATAAGCAAACAAATACATATACCATTTAGAGTAAACAAGATAGCTGGAATACAATATGACATATGCATAAAACGTGTTGGCTCTATTATTTTAAGAAGTGTAAGTTCTAGTCGTACAATACATCCATGTCCAACCACTAGTCTCGATAGCGGAACGTTACAACCACAACCGCTTGCTCCTCCAAAGAGATGTACTAGCTCTACACAGTGGAGAATCAAAGGCTCATTACAATATTGTCCAAGCTCTCTCCAAGATAGTCTTATCGAAAGCTTGGTTGACCAAAAGCCTCTACAATGAGTTATGAGGAACTATTTATAGCAAAGTGTGGGGTGGCCCTTGACATTCCCCTTTGTGACAGTTCATTTACCCTCATGACTCTTCATATACTCTATGATTGTTACATCCACTATTGACACTTGAACTAACACTTAACAAGACATTACATACAATCTTCACATGTTCCCATGTGATACAAATGGCTTGAGCAAGCAATGCAAGACATCACTAACACTTGGACCGTTGTGGTGAGACCAACTCTTGACATCCTTGTGATGGTTAATGGTGGTGAACTCATGCCAAGCTTGTTCATCCATGATGGTGTCCAAGCACTCAATGATAACATCTTGCTAAAGTGAATTCTTACCTCCATTGCATCTGGGTACACTAATACAGCTCCTCTGTCCAACTTGTCCGATAGCATGCGCATGGTCATCCTAGGTGCGACTGAACCGACAACATGTTGATGCACAGTGTCTGCACTGATCTCCAAGCATGTGCTAGTGGCCGTGTGCATTGACTTGTCAAAATACATGTTCAGCTCCAGTTGGACTTGCTTCTTTTCTTTGCCTCGATGAGTATGCCAAATGGTGGGATCACATGTGTGTGCATGTTGTGGAGGTAAATCCCCTCTGCGAACAGAGGCGATCCTTACTAGCCCAGATCGGGTCTAGCAACAATCAAACAACGCTATCACGCAAGTTCCTAATTGCAAATTAAAGACCAATGATGAGGGCCTACCTAGATTCCAACGCTAGTGCTTGTAGAAGAGTTGACGCTCCCATTCCTTTGCTCCAGCCAGTCACGATCCCCACGATCTCCATGAATGGACACCTGCACATGCAAAGAACAACACAAACACAAGCATAAAATCCAATAGATGCAACTATATATCAGTCAGAAAGGATATAACTCATCATCATTACAAAAGATAATAAGGGTGGAACCATAATAATAGTCGTCTATTATTGATAAACAAAGAAGAATACAACCATAGTTTTGACGTCAAATCCTCCTTTGGCTGGGTGATCAGCAGCACATGTCTTGCAAAGTTTGTTGCGAATGGGAACAAGCCTCTCTCTCCTTAGTTGTTTGGACAAGAATCTCCTTACTTTAGATTTAGCCTTATGGGAATGAAGAAGGCTTCTTGCAGCATGAACTTATCAATTCTCAATCTTTGGAATCTTGGAACTTGGAACTAGCTTGTCAAAGGCAAAAGGACAAGCTTTTATAGATAGAGGAGAAGGAGTTAGGATCATTCACAATATTCATGGGATTGGCTTTATCACTAAGAAGCTTCCATGAGAGGTGGCAAACTACTTCCCTCCTATGGAGATTCGAAGCCAAACTAAACCAACTCAAGATAGATTCAGTTTATGAGTGGGTTAGGAAGAACCTTCGGACATTGGTTTGTTAAAAACACTACCCATTTTGGCTGGCGTGAGTGCGACTTTGAGATAGAGCGCCAGCTGGCGCGCCCTCTTTGGAGGATTTCCCCCATTGGCATGAGTGATGCACAGTGAAACCGCGCCAATGGAAAAAGGGTTGTTTTTATGGGTATTTTGCAGAAGATGTCTTCAGGGCATATAAAGTTCATACTTAGGGGAATACAATGCACGTGTTTCCAGGTCATGTCACTTCTCACAGGTCCCGGAATGAGTCCTCCAAGGTGCGGGAGAAGGGGTAACAGGGACGGTGACAAGTTGTTGTGTGACAGATGCCCCTAAAGCATGAGGCCCGAGAGAGAGAGAGGGGTGAAATGCTTTACAAGAACATGGCCAACCGAAAACACTGTCGCCAGAGAACCTGCATGGAGAAGTACAACTGATATCTCAAGTACATGATGTATGTGGTATGGGCGCAGCCATCCATAACATAGTACATAAAAATCTAGATCCAAGGTATGGGCGCAGCCATCCAGTAAGGATCGATAAACAGACTTAGGCATGGTCGTAGCCATCTAGTGAATAAGTCATGTAATGATCATAATAATCCACAAAATCGCAACCTGGATCCCAACAGACAAAATCCAAGGTCTTGCGCTCCATCTAGACCCGAACAAAGTACAAGTTCAAGCATGCGAATATGGGAGTTGAAGTCGAACATGCGAGAACATCGTCTGATTACCAGTCAATGATGAAAACTGTTAACAGACGCGAGAGGTACCACCAATAATGAATGGCCCTCGTACTATAGGTACAATCGTCGTGCGGATTCAGTGAGCCGGCGTGAACACCCGAGAATCTTTTGATTAGAGGCCAATGAGAACCTCACGTCGAACACGAAGAACCTGGCCATTGAGGCATGCAGGCTCCCAGCACCTGAAGGGAGTCTCTAGGTCAACTTCCTGGGTATGACTGAAGTCGACAGGAAGGACCTTGACGAGGTGGGCCATATATGTTTCCCACATCATCGACAGGAGACAGAGGAGGATTATATGTTTGTGAATCAGGATTATGTGAGTTATCAGAGGGAGGTTGAGTATTCTGTAGAGGTCAACTTCTCTTGAACATATCGGCGGCACGACAGTGGACTTGGCAGTATTTGACATCAAATGATCAAAGGTCATGGTGACAAGGCAACGAGCAGATAAGAGGTCAAACAGGATTACCCAAACCCATGGAGGCAAGTGAAAAAATGAGATGAGATGTCCCCACCCATACACAAATGCAGACAAGTGCCATGTTCAAGAGTGGCATACTGCCGACACGACAATAATTGTGGTTCCATTTTCCCCACCATTTCTGGCGAGTAACCCGGTTATTTTTATCAAGCTTGAAAGGGATAGCATATGCTTGTAAGGCGTCATTTCGACGGAATCCGATGCCATTAAGTTTTAACGAGTCTGAAAAAGGAAGAACTCGGCGTCTTTTCATGTTTAGAGAGTTTGAAAAGACAGCGGAAAAGGAAACTCTAGGGGTGCCCTTTTTCGTAAAGTTGTGTCTCTCGAGCCCGAAAAAGTATAAAACAATGCTCGAAAGAACCGTCTGATCATTACAATCTAGGAGTACTTTTCATGATTAGTGATCTCAACCTGAAAAAGTAAAAAAGCGATCGAAACCATGTCGCTTCGTAATCGTTAACGAACCTGAAACGACAAGGGTCCAACGATCTTTTCGTCGTTACACGGTCGGAAAAGAGTTTAAAGACGACTGCCTCTCATTTACGTTTAACGAGTCGAGAGGAATAACTCGGCATTCTTTTCACGTTTAGAGAGTCAGAAAAGAGCAGAAAGATGACTCCATAGTGACTTTTTCATGTATTTACCGAGTCCAAAAAAGTATAAAATACAACTCGTTTCATCGCCTAAGTCACACAAAAACCTGTTGCTGCACAAAAACGAGTCTAAAATCCATTTTTAACAGAAACATATATTAAAATATTCATAAAAAAGACTTTTAAAACCTATTTAGGGTTAAAAAAGCTATAAACATGTGAAAATGGTAAAAACAAGAATTACTTTTTACTTTTACCTTATTGGAGAGTGACAATAGTGCTTTGGGTGTGCGATCTTTGGGCGACGATTACGACGAATCTGTGCGACCATTCGGAGCACCATCAGTTCCAAGTAAGAGGCCTCCTCTGCCACTCCATTTTAATCCATTTTTAGGTTGCTTTAGCCTGTTTTATCGACCCCTATGGAGGGAATTTTAAAAAATAGGGTTGCGCCCATTAGCGCGGGTTTCGGGCATGGACCCGCCCCAATGGGCTCTTTTTCTCCAAAGGCTCGTGCCCATGGGCGCGACTGTTTTAGAAATAGTCGCGCCAACGGTCGAGCGCACCCTTGTTTCAAAATTTAACAATTTTAAAGCAATTCCAATGCATTTTTAAGTTTTCCAAAGATCTAATTGATGTTTTTGACCTTGTGGTTGCAGGAAATCAAGCAAAATGGTGCTCCAATGGAAGGAAAGAGAGCATGACAAAGTAGACGAATTGGCCATAGCAGATGAAGACTGTATGGAAGCCCTTAGAAATTGCGGGCTAAAGAAATACTTCCTCCTGTCCTATCTACGAGCTCAGCCAGAGCTCTTACAATACTTAATCAACCTTTAGGATGAACGTGATCAAGTGTTTCGTATACAAGACCAAGTACTGGAACTGGACGTATCTGACGTCTATTTCATCACTGGACTGTCATGCAGAGGGCCAGTGCCCCTATTGACAGGTAGCAGGCCATCCGGTGAGAAGATGGAGGAGGTGGTGGCTCGAGTTTGCCCAGGGGCAAAATTTGGATCCGGCAGCTCAAAAGTGCATATTGCCACTATTCCGGACCTAATACTCAGAGCAATATTGTTCACCATCACACGGGCTGCGGGGGCACAGGCACCTCATGAAGCAACAAAGAACCAACTGATACTGGCTACAGAGTGTCTCAATCCGACCATCTTCAATTGGGCAGCAGCGGTGATGACCAACATGAAGAGGCAGCTTACAAAAGGTAAGCGTGGAAAACTGCAGCAGTTTGGGTATGGTTCCATCCTGGTGACGTTCATTTTGGAACGGGTACCAATCTTTTAGGGCCAAGGGGCCTTTGTACCTAATTTGGTACCTCGAGAGCCGAGAATGGCTCATTGGGTGGCACTAATGCCTAAAGGGGGGGGAGGCCAGCAAATGTTATGGAGGCCAGAGTTTTTCGGGTGGCTTCGCTGCCAACTGATCGTAGTCGAGGATTGGCCGTATGCAGGGACTGACTTCACCGGCGACCCTGATCTCCCACTGCTAGAGGGAGAGGATTGGGATGAGGAGATAGGTATGACCTCTTTTTGATTTTGTGTTTTATGATTTTTTTGTTAATACATGCTTATTCTAATAACAATTATATGCATATGCAGATGTTGGCCCAGAGCGCCCAGCCGGCATGTCTCCTATTGCGAGGAGGAACCAACCTGCAGCAGATCCTCAGGAGGAGGGTGCTAAGGGGGGAGAACTCATCCAGAACCTTGAGGGTATCACTCGAGGGATCCCGGATTATGCTCGGCTAGCGGATGCCCCGTTAGTGTACCAGAGTAACACGGTGGGGGTGCCCAATCGCATCCACCGACTCTTGAGATGCCTAGTGCGGGCAGTGACATGCTACCATGAGCACCATATGGGTTAGATATCTAGGCTTTATTTCCATGCATATTTTTTGAGAGACATGTTGTCTCCGGATGTACTAAGACAAACATGTATTATTTTTTTGATGATGCACGTTGTGCAAACATTTGGACATATATATATAATATATAATATATATATATAATATATATATGCTTTATGGTTTATTGTGTTTTATGCTTCTTATGCTATCTTAAATTACATGTTATGCAAATTTTTGTCCAATACATAATTAGCTAATGCATCGGTTAACGTATTAAATCGTCTTGGAATATGTTGATATGTAATGAAATAAAAATCCCTTTATAACAACTTAACAAGTAAATACAACCTTAAAATCCGATGGTCTCTGACGGAATAACGTCCATTGAGCTAGTGGACGACAAGCTGAGAGTCCAAGTTCACAACCAATGTTCAAATACCGAGATTAATCGCCTCGGCTAGTAACTCAATCACAGCACTATACTCAGCAACATTGTTCGTGGTACAACCTAGACAAACCCCTTGAAGGTCTACTAACTCACCATGAGGATCGTAGATCACCCATGCCGCAGAGGACAAGTTGTGTTTACTGCGGGAGGCACCATCAGCGAAACCAACGTAAGGCGAACCAGACATCTGTCCAAGAAGCAAAAGGACACAATAAGTGGCAATCACGCCGACACACCAAGATAAAAACATGAAAACATGCACACACAACACACTTGCTAAAGCACACGTATGTACAAAAAATAGAGTGCCTGGAATAATGCATAATATTTTTTCAAGTAGAGCCCATTTCGGGGCTTATCTAGGGGATTCCCTTCGTAATCAATAAGCTCGTAGGCCCCTTTTTGCAAAACTCTCTTTACAATGTAAGGCCCGTGCCACATGGGCTCGAATTTTCCTGCCCCCAGCTTATCATTGGCTTGATCGTAGAGCAGGACTAAATCTCCCTCAACAAAAGAGCGAGGATGGACAGTGTGATCGAAGTGAGTTTTCACTCGCTTCTTCTGTGCTTCAATAGCTAAAGAGGCTAGTCGATGAGTCTCTTCTAGCCGCTCCAGGTAAATAAGGCGTTCCTCTACCGGAGTAGTGTTAGGGAGCAATTCGACGGCTAATTTTAACGAAGGAATCTCACACTTGATAGGAAGGGTAGCCTCCAGTCCATAAACCAACTGGAAGGGAGTGAAACCGATGGCATCCTTCACAGAGGTTCGGTAGGCCCACAAGGTAGAGAACAACATCAAGTGCCAGTCGGACTTATGCATGCCAATGGTTCGTTGAAGCATCATAACCAAGACCTTGTTAACGGCTTCTACTTGACCATTGGCCTGAGGATAGTATGGAGTTGAACTATCATGCCGTAGGCCCAACTGGGTTGTAAGCTTGGTCATCATATGATTACGGAAATGCTTACCATGATCAGTGACGATGGCCTGAGGGACTCCGAACCGCGAGATAACATGATTGAAAAAAACTGCATCGCAGTGTGACCGTCTTCAGACAATGTAGGCATCGCCTCGACCCATTTCGTGAAGTAATCAACGGCAACGATGATATACCCATGCCCCCCGGCCGAGCGAGGGTTACAAGTCATATAATCGATGCCCCATTTCGCAAAAGCGCCAACGGTAACAATGGGGTGCAGTGGAGCAGGAGGTGCACGCATCTTCCGTTGGTAGATTTAGCACTCGTGACAAGAGCGGATGGCAAGAATACAATCCTTAAAGATGGAGGGCCAAAAGTAACCAGCGCGGAGGATTTTCCCCATTGGTGCGAGTGATGCACAGTGAAACCGCGTTAATGGAAAAAGCGTTGTTTTTATGGGTATTTTGCAAAAGATGTCTTCAGGGCATATAAAGTTCATACTTAGGGGAATACAATGCAAGTGTTTCCAGGTCATGTCACTTCTCACAGGTCCTGAAATGAGTTCTCTAAGGTGCGGGAGAAGGGATAACAGGGACGGTGACAAATTGCTATGTAACAGTGCACAATGACATGCATGATGCTGAATTCCCTTGCATGTGATCAACAACACTTCTCACCTTGTTTGATTCATGCCAGCTATTGGGATGGATCTATAACTTGTATGGGTGCAGTTTCATCCGTTTGTGCACATTTTGCCCCTTGTTGTACATGTTCCTGCTGCAACTCATTCTCTTTTCTATGCAGCTCTTGTTCTTCCTTGAGTTTCTGCTTAAGCAAATGAACTCCTTTTCTATTCCATTCTCCGCCTTCACACGATCTTTATGTCGCCCCGTCACCTCATAGCTTGAGTCTCCAAAGCTGCTTTCATCACAAGTGGATATGCTTAAGCTTGCAACTTTGTTCCACCTTTGTGTTGTCAACAACCTTCCTCTTGCGTTCGTTTCATCCGGTACGCTGCCTTCAGCTATTGTTGATGTTGTTGCTTGATGTGATGTTGCCATTGGCATATCTTGATGTCCCTGTCTATGAAAAAATTGATGTCTTTGTGGGTAGGAAAGTTCATAGACACTTGATCGACTGCATCCCCAAGTGTGCCTTGAACGATGTCTTCTACTCTACTCTCTTGGAAGCCATTCTACCTGTGTTGCTGAGAACAGATGAACACCTATGATACCTGGAGACATGGAAACACTCATGGAAAGCAATATGCCAGTCAAAACACAAAAAGAACTTGAGAACTAACTTGCAACATACCTGTGTGACTGATCATGAAGGTTGTGCAATTTCCGTCGGGAGGTCGGGAGACTGACTGCCCAAATTGCGCAAGGCATAGTCTAGGCTGTCAGGAGGTTGACTGACTGTTGGAACTGTGCAATGCATAGTCTAGACTAGCCTGCTAAGGACTAAAACTATGCAATGCACAATTTTAATCAACAGTGACATGTAACCAGCAAACTGCGTTGTGCAGTTTTTGGGGCCAACAGGACACTACCTCCAAGAATTGCACAATGCAAGCCTAGAGGTCAGTGTCTAGCTAGATTTATACAATTTCCGCAGGGAAGGCAGATCCTTCGCTTCCGACAATGCGCAGTGCTAGTCAAGTAAGGCAAGGTCTGGGCCAAGGCAGCACAGTCCGGCTGACATGCGACTGAAAATATGAGAAGTGTAAATGCATGAGGAGATGAGTGCAAACAAGAGTGAATGACCATTCATGCAAACAACAAGTGCAAGATTCAGGAAACAGGAAAGTATGCAAGTGCTTAAAGCCAGTCGCCACAATGACGACCATTTATGCAATAACAGTTCCATGCCTGTGATATCAATGAGATGCAAATAAAAACTGAAAGGGTGCTAGTACAAGCTAGTATGCATGTAAATGATAAAAAGTGCTCACTGAAATCAAGCAGACATCACTCACACAAAGAGAAACACAAAAAGCGACAGAAACGTAGCGTAAGTCATGAACAACAAGCTTACCCCAAGACAACTGAGTTGAATGTGCTGACGACTCCTAGATGCAATGTGGGATGCCAGAGCTGCAAGGTCAATGTGAGGAATGAGCTTTGCAATGTCCAGTTGATGAGTTTTGATAAGATCAATGTTGTGACGTGCATGCCACAAATCTAGGAAAAGAAACACTTGGCGGGAGGTTATGGGATGATCCTTGCATGTAACCTCCAGCTGCTAAAAATAGATCCCAGAATCAAGGGATGCCTTTTCATGTTTCCTTGGGAGGAGCATCCCATGCATGCAAATCAATTTTGCTTGGTCCTAGAGGGAACTAATTAACTCAA
This sequence comes from Pinus taeda, assembly GCA_000404065.3. NCBI lineage: Eukaryota > Viridiplantae > Streptophyta > Pinopsida > Pinales > Pinaceae > Pinus > Pinus taeda. Next base: position 56,744 of record APFE030606505.1, read on the forward strand.
CTGCAGATGTAAGAGCATGATTAACTGCTAGGAGAAAATGCACATTTTTGAGAGGGACTTGGGCTCGCTGCCTAGGAGCATTGCATAATTTCTGGGCAGAGCAGCTGACTACTGCCCAAGATTGTGCAATTCCTGGGCTAAGCTGCCCTGTTGGGAAGAATTGCGCAATTTTCTCAGTGAAGCTTAACTGGCATATTTGTGTAATTCTGGATCCCAGCAGGCTGCCAAACAGAATTGCACAATTTCTGGAGGGAAGGATGGTTTCCCTCCAGAATTGCGCAATTTCGTGAGGGATTTGCTTAGCTTGTAGCTAGATTAAGTCCAAAAGAACAGCCTGTGAGGGGAATGGAACAAGCTCTGATGGATAGGCTATCATTCTGCAATAAAATCACTGAAGCTTGTGTACTTGATGAAGTAAAACATGTTATTGTCAAAGTTTGGTAGGGAGGCTCCAAAATGAAGCTAAGGAAAAATTTTGGAGGGTGGTTTTAACTGCTACAACACTTGGCGACACAATGGTAGAAATCTAGCTCTTTGAATGGACATTATTCGTGAAAAGCAAGTCTAACACCTCCGGAAGTATGGTTCAGTCCTCAGTTCATCTTGGTTTCACACTAGCTCGATTGTAAGATGTAGCATCTGCCAAGCTCTTGGTCGATTGACACACATTCCAAGCCAAGGCAAAACAGTTGTTTCAATTGGGGCTGAGGGGTATGTTGGTGCACAAGAAGTATAGTTGTCAAAGTCTTAGTTTCATCTTTGGTGTTGCTCCGCTGCCAGCAAGCTTGGACAGTACCCCAGCGGAGCCACAATAGGAACACAAGCATGGCTCCGCTACCAACGAGCCTGGTCAATACCCCGACGGAGTTACTTGCATCACCTCTCTATGCAAGAAGCCTTTCTCTTCTTTTGCCTTATTCATTTTTCATTTTTTGAAATTTTCACTTTCATTTTTTTTCATTTTCACAATTGTGCATAGCACTTATTCATTTCAGAGGCAGAAGAGGGATCCCGACTTATTGAGAGAAGAAGTGGTTGTTCCTATGGAGAAGTATTTTATTGTCCCTCTGGCGTACCTGTTAAGGTTTTCCCCCTCACCATACTCTACTTGACTGAGATGATAAGGGTTAACCCAAAAACAACCGACTAGAGTAGGTGACACTAGTTAGTGCGCAAGCGTTGTGTTTTCCCCGAGGTTCACTTCGAACAGTACATATTTTCCATTGACATATCATGGACTAAAAGTAACTAGTTCTTCATAGAGAGGCAGGATGATAGATAACCAAGTAGTGATAGTTGTACAAGGCCTCTAGTACTTTACCCAGCTTGTTTCAAGATTCATACATGGTTTCATGTGAAACTAACCTACAAACAAAACAAGCAAACAAGCTACAAAGCAAAGCAGAAGTAGAAGAAAAAGTGAAAGCAAAGTGAGTAAGCAAACAAGCAAGCAGACAAACAAACAAACAAAACAAGTAAGCGAACAAGCATGCAAGCAAACCAACTGAAAGAAAACACTACTCCTAATCTTAAGCTATTAGTGCATGGGCCTTATCACATGAAGTGATATTTCCAATGCAACCACTCGTGCATTGGTTGACCCATGTTGGTGAAGGCTTGGTCCGCAAGCAACCCGGATTTGTGGACCAGCAAGCAAGAAAGATATAACAATGAAGACAAACACACTTCATGTTTAAAAGTGCCCAGGGAACATAAGTGAGTGCAAGTACATGACAAGAAGTTCGTGGACTCATCATGGTGTTGTGTGACACTGTGTGTAGCTATGAAGCATACACACATTCTTGACAGTGACATGCAAGCAAACAAAAGAAACAAAGACAACTTGTGTCATGCACACGTGCTTGCAATGTAAGATTCCTCCAATGCATGAGCGATAGGATCGTGCAGTCCATGTGGAGGAAACATGATCTATGTGTGAGATTGATCTTCAATGCATATAGATGAGTTATGAGAAGCCTTGGGTGATTGAAAAATTTCCTGATCGGAAGTGAAACTAACCCCAAGAGAGTGAGGGCCTGACATAGCCATCAGCTCGGGTTGAAGTTCCTTTATAGTCTTGGGTGTTTCGACTTCATCGTTAGATAGATCATCATAAATGGTGGCTACAAAAAATCGACTACGGTAGAATCATGGTCATGATCAAATATGGGAGTAAATGGATCACGATAGAGACAATTAGAAAAATCAATGATTTCATCGGCATCCTCATGATATGATGAATCAATTAGAGGGGTAGATGAAGCAAACAAATTCATCCTCTGTGTTTCTGAAAAAGACAAATGAAAAATCAAGTGGATTTTCAATAAATAAATTATCCTCTTTGTTTTCGAATGATGGACTGACATCCAATGTATCTTGCGAGTGATCAATAATGGGTGCATTCGTGGATGAAGATACACATGCAAAATCATGGATGGAAGGTTCACCAAAGATGTGAGGAAAGAATGAATGAGGCTCGGACAGAAGGGAGTCATCCTTCACTGAGTGTTGATGATCAAGCTCCCGCTCATACTCTTCATGAATGACAGTGCATGAATAGTACTACCCTAATGAAGACACACATGAATTAGGAAGGCTCATCTAACATCAAGAGAAATAGTTCACATATATGTGATGATTGTTATAAACATTACAAAACATTTCTAGTAAGTTAAGCACTGAAGTCATTGGAATACTTCAATTACTCTAGTACATGTGAAAGAAAACGTGAATCATAAACATTCAAAGGATAGTCTTAGAAACATCCACAATCCATGTGTGAGAATGTGTTGGCCTAAAAGGCTTTGATATTAATCAAAAGTTCCAAGATACATAAATACAATGACCATTACTATCTCCAATAGTGGAGCGTTAGAGCCATTACTTGCTCCCCAAAAGTACTAACTTTGTCTCTCTAATGCTTTGTGCGAGAATCCAAGGTTAAAGGTCCTTTACATGAGTAATGAGGATCGTTTTATAACTTGAGAAGGATTCAGGCTTCCCGAGTGTGTTGTGCACTCAAGGGAAAGGAGGGTGCAGGGCACTCTCCTGAAGGCTAAAGGAGGAGGCTTCAGGCCTTCGGGGTGTGCTCATGTGCTCAAGAGGCCCAGGAGGGCACATGGCACAATTCTAAAAGTTAAAGGGTGAAGCTTTGTGCCTTAAAAGTGCATTCATGCCCTCAAAGGTTTATTGAGGAAGGTTGAAAGGTGGAGCTTAAGGCGTTCGAGGTGCGCTCATGTGCTCAAGGAGGGTGCATTCCTTCAGGTTGAAAGAGTGTGCTCAAAGGAAAAATTGGTTTCTAGAAGGGTCTAGTTTGAAACATGGACGGGGAAAGGGCTTAAGGAGTGGACTTTTGTGCCCTTAGAGGGTGCATGGCACACTTTCAAACAATGAAGGATTCATGATCAAGGTTCAAAGTGCACTTATGCACTCTTTGCCTTAATGGGTTTGCTTTGAAACCAAAATTTGCTTAAGTCTAAAAGATAGGAAAAGGGGTGAACATGATGAGTTTAAACATAAAATGAAGTGTGACACATAGAAACTCATCAAGAAAATTTAGACAAACTTGAAAAATGATAGGTAAACATCAAAATGCCAATTTACAAACATTCCCCAAGAACAACAGGTGAAGTGTGTGTAACTGCGACCAAAAGTGTCGTTTTACAACAACAAAGGTGTTATGACCATGAAATGCACCAAAGATGTTCTAATTAATGTGATGACACTTGAGAACACCCAAGAACACTTGAAACATATAGGACGACATGAAACAACACTTGACGACAATGCAATACTTGATACGATGTTAAATAAGCTCCAAAATTTGACTGTAGTGAAATTTTGGAGGGTGTTGTAGTAGTGACAACACATGGGAGGGGTCTATGTCATTTCCTGACCTATTCTTCTTTAATGCATTGTACTAGTTCTTAATTTTCTTATCTTCTAGAATTGTCATAGGTACGTACGACCAGGTATGACGAATCTTGGTACAGTGTTGTCTGCAAACATCTCTAAGGTCATATCTATGAAAGCCCATTACCCTAAAAGGAAGTTGCCTATGTTATTCAACCTCAACTTTAGTTTCCTTAACGCTCTTAGGCTCATATGATCCAATGCATAAAGGAAAATAAGTCCATGGATACTTCTTCTTCCTTTGGAGTTGTGCAGAAAAACCATTGTTCAACTAATAGGAAACCTCTTACGGGACCACGTTGTTGGTCATATACCTTGACATAGTTGAGGGTAGTTTGACACCTAAAAAATATGATGTATGTTCCCTATGGTGAAGCGAATGAATCCACAACCTTATAAAGTGCCTCCTTCACCTAATATGTTATGCAGGAGGTTCTGCCTCAAAAATCATCTTAAATAACACTACAAAGAAGTGGTCAGCCAGTTTCGTATACAGTCCTCAAAAACTAAAAGATAGGAAAATTCTCTTGAGGGGTCCAATTCCATCTTATCCCTCTGAATGCATAGCTGGCACAGATTCCATCTAGCAGATAAGCGGACATATAGAATTTTGGTGATTGTTTGGCTTGTAAATTTGTCTCAGCATGTTGTTTATTGATCTGTAGTTCGTGAGAGAGGTTATCAACCCAATTGAAGATCTTTCCTCTAGAAAAAAATAGGTCGAGTAAATAAATCCATCTCTCTTCAAAATATGATGTGTTCTTTTGCCGATTCAATATGCAACACATGACCATAAGATACAGATAAACTTTTATCAAGGATTTGGTCATGTAAAATGGACTTGGATTTTGGCAAAATTTTGCAGGCTCTTTCCAACATGACTTGATAATCTCCCTGGTATTCAAGTTAGCCCAAGTTGCATAGCATTGTGTATTTTCAAATATTGCTTAGGAGTTACCATCTTATAATAGGAATGTAAATCATGTGGATGATAAGTAGCAACCTCCATTCTGCTTTCACTGTTGAGAATGAGATTCTTTCTCTCCATATGTAGAAATATCCATTCAATAGCTTCTACATAGGATAGTATTGGGAATCTGCATCCTACTCTATGCATTATGGACCTCTTGATGTTTATGTATATTTCCTTGTCTTGTAAGTTTTTTGGGAATTCCTTTGCATGAAGGCTTCTTTTATATCCTACCATGATACTTTGAGAGATTTATCAATGAAACATTTTGTGTCTAGTAAGATGAGAACAATTGGCTTGGAACATTCAACTGCCTCCTCAGTACTATTTTCTAAAGTTTCTTTTGATATAGCATGTCGAGTGGTGGGAGGAATTGTCTCTGCAAAATATGAAAGGCTAATGTGTTTTGTAACTACAACACCTACAAGTGGAATATCACTCATGCCAAACAAATATTAGTTTATGAAAATCCCCTAGCTATCACATGAAAAACTATGCAAAAGATAGTGACTAGGAGAGAATTGCAACAGCTGGGAGCACAAGCTTAACAAGAAGGAGGCAATGTATCTTCACTAGCCACTGGAAGTTCCCACTGTTCCAAGGCAAGGAAGATAGGATGCAAGTTGGGATCACATTGCCCAAGGAAAGAAATACTACGCCATGCACACTTGTGAGAGAGGGGATTCTCTTGGACGTAGGTCATGGTTGCAGTGAGCAACGGTGAGGCACACTACTAACTAGAAGTGTGAAGTGTACTAGGGAGGCTCAACAAGGGCGCAAGTTATAGTTGCATTGGGCATGGATATCTCATTGTGGACTAAAAGTGCACCATGCGCTACAGAGGGAGGCTTCTTCTCAGCTGGGTGAAATTCAAATTTACAATGGATGCCTATTTCCTTCAAGTGCACACTACTCAAGGAGAGAAGGATAAGCTCAAAAATGACTAAGTGGTGATCAGTAACAAGTCAAAAGCACATTACAAGTGAGAGAAACAAGTCGCATATGTTCATATATCTTGTCACAATTAGAATAGAAGGTAAAAGGTCATAGAATATAAAGAATCATTAAAAATACCACATGCGACAACGAGATAACACTTGTAGGAGCAAGAATAGATAAAAGAGACACTTAATATTCAAAGAGAAAATCAAAGTGCCACTAAGGAAACAAAATTGCCACTAAAAACAACATAATAAAACAAAAGTGACACTTTGCAAAAGTTACCAAGAATTGGCACACTTGTGACCAAGAGTGAGAAAACCCCTTGCGATGAGAGAATGTGCTTAGCTCAAAGTGAATAGTGATTGTGAGAATGAATAATGAGTTGGAATCCTTATAAACAAAATTACATGCAAGTTAAGATTAGGGTTTCAACACATGCTTGCCACTAGTTGCTTGATCACTAAGTTAGGTGAGTGAAGTGGGAGAGAAACCCTATTTTCTAGGAGTGTGCACTTGTTGTGAACAAGAAGTGCGCTCAGCTGTGAGAAATAAGTGTGTTACATTGGGAAAGAGAAGTGCACTTTAGTTCAAGAGGGTGCAATTTTCTCCAGAGATGCATGTGTTATCACTAACTTTTGAAAGTGTGCTCTCACTAAGGAATAAAGGTGTACTTTCTTGATTTTGTGTGGTGTGCATGTTAAGTGAAGAGAGTTGGGCTAAGTAAAACAAAAACTAGCTCTTCTCATGTCTTTAGAAAGGTGACATGACAACTTCCAAAGATAAGAAAGCAACACTTAGGGAACTTTGACCTAGGAGGAAAACAAACATTTATGGATGTTGAAAGGATAGTTGACACTTAGGAAAACATGAACAAACGACAAGATGGCCTAAGATATCAAAGAGTGGCAGTCCACAAAAATATAGGTAGGCTCCAAAATTGAATGAGGAAAAAGTTCTGGAGCGTTGTTGTAGCAACAACAATAGAACCTTTCATACATTTTAAAACTATAAGTTTTGTTACTATTTGAATGACTTCAGCAAATTGATGCTTAATTATTTATAATGTCTAAAATCCATGGTTACTTAGGAATGTGTTTTTGAATTTCTTATAACCATGTTTTGGGAAATTTTGAAGAATTGATGTTGTCATTTGCATGACTGTGATATGTAATTGACAATGAATAGACTACATATGTCCTTACTATGTTAGCCCTATTTTATATTATCGTTTGATCATGTTACCCTTTTATGTCTGAAGTCTGAAAGGATAATGTTGATTTGTCCATTTCTCGGGTCTGAATTCTCAGAACGGATTTTGAGGATTTAGGTCATTGAAGTAAGTGGTTTGCTTGAGTGGGACTAATACTTTGATTGTAATGGTTTTTTTTGCTTACATAGTATTTTATCACTTGCTTGTTGAATGATTTCAGAGTCTAAGTCCTGAAAGATTTATCATTTCATAGAAATTGTGATTATTTAATTTTGCATCAGTCAAGCTATTATTAGGTAAATATATACATATGCATTCACACATAATTCTTGATGTGAAATATGAAAGCAAGTTTAGACGATTTTGTATTTGTTTAAAGGATTAGAGGATTGCAACGACTTGTAGTTTTTTTGTCTTTTATAGAATCTCGCATTAAGAATTTTCTATACTTAAATTATAATTGCATTTATAATTTAAATTTATCCATTTAGTTTGCATCTCAAATATTTAGTATTGTACAAATAAAATATCATTTATGCATTATTATTATCACCAGTTTCTGGTTTATTTTCTTTTGTATCATATTTCTTGTATAATTTCTATATTATTCATTGTAATCTAGTGTTGTACATTAACTACTAACTCTATTATTGTATTATATCATATTAATTATTTAACTTGTAGATTAGGTATAATAACATAAAAATTTACTTTTAGGTTCATGTATATGTAACTTTCGAATAATGATAGGATATTCCCCATTCTCTTTCCTTCATAAGAGGAAGAGAATCCCTTGCTAATGGAGTCTTTCAATCTTTCAAGAGTGGCTATTTAAATAGCTTAGGTTATGTGAATAACTTTGGTCCAGGTCACATCCCCTTGTTGACATATGGTCCAAAAGGCCTGTCAATAGTTGCTTATCCAACACTTCATAGAGGATGTCCAACCACACTCCATGATGATGTAGAACAATTGTTGGAGAATGTTGGGGAGCTTTTGGGGAGTGTTGGCCTTATTGGGGACTTGGCATAGTAAATGAGACCCTTTCCCAACATTAGGACCTTGGATGTGGACATACTAGGGTTGGGCATTACTTGGAGAACAGGTGCACCCATTAGACGACAAGATGCCCCCAAGATAGCATTTTATGTACTTGGAGGACATTTCCCTTCTCTTGATGGTGATTAATGATTATGATAATTTGGGGCCCCTTTGGATGGGATATTGTACCTTCTACTATGATGATAACAAGCCCCATCTTGATGTTTTAACCCATATGTTACATTTGATGATGATGTAGGCCTTCTTGAGGGTGTTGCAAGGTTTGAGATCATTATTTTTGTGATGATGCACCACTTCTTGATGAAGAGACATGACTTGTGGGATGAGACATGCTTTTAGATTCATCTTGTGAATCTTCTCATGGAGAGCCATGATTATTTTATGATGACATCACCCTTTGGAGGAAATTTTATTCACATGTGGGATAATTGAGGCTACCTTTCATGTTATTTCATTTTAGATGTTATATTTAGGGGTTGACTTAATGGCCTATCCACCTTCTATCATGGATTATGTGTCTTTTAGGGGATTTTTGCCTAAATTAGAGAATAAATCAATTAATTTCCCTTACATATATAGGGGATCAATTTACCTCTTCGATCCATTGTCACAACTTGATATCATTTACCTCTTGATTAATATTCTTCTCTCTTATGTGCCATGGAGGCCTAGGTGAGTGATTTTAGTTGACTGGAAGTGTGATGTGATGTGGTCTCTTTTCATGGATGCTTATGGTAGATCTTAGATGATGCATGGTGAAATAAGTTGGTTAATTTATTTTTTCTTGGTATTTTGTTTCTTGGGATGAATGTTCATGTGCTAAGTTAGTTTATTTAGCATTTACTTCGTTGTCATTTTTAAGCTAAATCCTTCTTTCAAGTGTATGAGGAATGGAGATAGATTTTTCTTTCACTTAATAATCCAAAAAATATGTGAACCTTCATCTCAGACCCTAGGATAAGTTAGTTCATTTGCCCTAGTCTATTTGGATCTTGTTATCTCTCGAAGGAAAACTTATAGTTGCTTGAATCCTAGTTTCCATATGCCCTAGATTGAGAAGACACTAAAAAGTATTTTTTCTTTTTATTTTATGATAAATTAAAGTTTATTTACAACATCAAAATATAATATTTTCAATATTTAATGACTATCTGACCCATGTCCTAGGGTTAGACATTGTTGAAAAGTGTATTGCGTAAATGTAGTTGTTAATTTACATGTATTTTTCAATTATTTTCTATAGCTAGTGTCAAGGGTTTATTTGTAATTATATGTTTTATTAACCTTCAAAATATGTTATAACTTAGCCTCTAATTTACTCTTTAATTTAGCATTCAATTTCTGTTGCTTACTCAAAATTTTAAAGGCTAAATTATAATCTATAATATTGCTATAAATTCCTAATTAAAAGCCTAGTTTGTAACAACTTATTTTTGGGGTTTGGTTTATTTGAGAAACCTATTTGAGCCTATTTAGGTCAACCATAGCTTATATTTTAAGCCATTGTTACCTTTAACCGAAATCTAGAATTTACCTCTTCATCCACCTCAAACCCTAATTGATTATATCTAGATCCGGTGGATTTTTGTGTGGGGCCCTTAGGAGGTACTTAGTTTAAGATCCTTGGGCTATTTGATCCCTAAAACCTATCAAGGAATCCTCCCTTGTGCTAGATTGTGTCCACTAAAACAAGGGGTGTTTTCGTTGAGGTGGCATTGGTAACACTCTCATATGTTGCACATTATCTAGTTCACCTAGTGATGCTTTGCACTAACTGCTAGATTTCGTTGTAACAAGTTTCTCATTTTGAAACCTAGAAAAAGCCACATTATAATATCAAGAATAATAGAGTGGTGAAAAATCAACAAACAAAACAATGGAAGATTTGTGCCATGTAATGTAGATACCAATAGGAGCATTAAAGAGCCTTGGTATGGAAGGAAGCACTGAAGTAGTGGGAAAGATTTCATGGGATGAAGGATGAAGGGGTAAAAGAGGAAGACACATGAAAAAAGTCATTGAAGATAATAATGATTCCACTATGATGAGATTGGAAGAAGAAAAATGGAACTACATAGTTTTGAATGTACCTTCCCACCCTCAAGTGCAATTATTATCTTTTAAAGGCCTAACCCAAATCTATTATGCCATGACTAAATGTTTCATTATTGCTGAAATTTTCCTTCAATATTGCATGCAAAATCATCCTCTCTAAGGCCTATAGGGAAACTCTTAATGTGCAAACCCTATATTTTGAAACAAACATCTCATCAATTATGGACAACCTTAAGAAAGTTGTATCGAAGTGACAACCAAAATAAAAATATGGTGCTAAGAGAAAAACAAAGGAATATTAAAATGAACATATCTGAAATATAGTTTGTTGTTGGAAGTTACATAATATATGGTTTCCAAAATTTGTAATAATTTTAAGGTTACGTTAGTAATTCATTCTCTAGATTGTAATCTAAGTGCTTGCAATATTGAACCACTCTTGGAAATGTATTGATCCATGTTGAATACTAATGGAATAAGGAACTCGTTCAAATTGTTTGATGGACTCTTCCTTCTATATGGAAATGATGTGGTTTATTGTTGTTCTTTGATTATGCTAATGAATGAATAGTATTTGATCTAATATATGTTTTGAACTCAATGAATAGTATTTGATCTAATCTATGTTTTGAACTGAATGAATAGTGTTTGATCTAATTTATGTTTTGAACTTAAGGAGGATGATTATATTGATTATGATGGCTTAATAATCTTTTACTACATTAATATGAATTGTGATCTAAAGTGTAAATTTTGTCATGAAAACAAAGGAAAACTATGTCTATTGAGTTGAGTGTCAATGATGATAGTCATGCTCTTCACGTGGGACACTTTCCTTTTTAAGAATTGAATATGGAAATTCTCATATTGCAACTAATACCTTTTGTTGGACATTGATGTAGGCTCCAATCTAATATTGAGCCCATTAATGGTCCCATCACCAAGACCCTCTGTCATACATATGGCATTCTAGCAGTGTGTGTGACTAGTGAGCTAATCCAAATCTACATGGTGGGTTGGTGGTATTAGAAAATAATCTACTTTGTGAAACAATGTATTAAGGGTGATAGATCATGATGAATGCATATACTCGTGACAATTATGAAATATTCTAGGCAGAGATAATAGTGTTATTATTCAAGTGTCTAAAGAGACTATGGGATGATTCTTGACCATCTTGGAAAAAGAGATGTGAGATTTAATGGAACATCTAGAACCTAGTTATGTTATAGATGTTCAATCATGATATTGTAAGGGCTACCAATTTTTGGGTGAAAATGACTATAGAATTATACATCATTGAGTTCACAGTAGATTTGAACTATTTTTTTCAAGTGTAGAAAACAATTCAACAAGCGATCTTGCAAAAGACTATTAAAGGAGGTTGCGACTTAGGTGAAAATGTGACTTGCAAAAGAGGATTATATGCCCTTCAAATGAATGACTATGGTGACATAAATATTAGCACATGGGAGTGACCCTGGTGAAAGTGATTAAGAAGGAAACTATTACCTAGAGGAAGCATGAGCTCTAAAGTGAGCACACAAAGTATTGAAAATGTTTCAATACGTTGGTTTCCCTACTCCAATCCTTTAAATCTACAATCATCATCCACTACACCTATTCCAACCCTACCATTGCTTCCTCCCTCTCCTTGCACTTTGTTGCCACCCCTTTTGCATAGGCTACATCCCTCCATGTCAACATTCCCCTCATGATTGCCACTGCACATATGACCACAACTCAATCCCTCAACCTATCAACCCACACTCCTTTGAACACCCATTCGCCCATTAGAGTGAGGTTACACCTAGCTAGTGGGTGAGGCAAAGGGACTATGTGCTCTTAACAATTGTTATGTGCATGCATGGGGACAGGGAGGGCTATTTTAGCAATATCCTACATGAAACTATACTTGATGGTGGGCGGGTGTTTTTCTAGGAGCACCTTAGTGGCAACGTATGGTGGCTATGCAACTCCAAGTGTTCAACGTAGATATGCCAAGATACTATATGTGAAAATGTGGATATGAAGATTCCAAGTGTTCAACGTACTATTAGAGCACCACCTACCTACCATGGTATCCTACCAGCTACCAGCAATCAACAATCAATGGTGTGAGTGTAAATGTTGGGTGTTCCTCAATAAAAGGTGGTGGAGTAATGGTCGGTTGGTCTCACTGTAGTATTCGTTCCAATAGGTGTTGTTGCTCGCCTGAATAGCCTACCTCTATATAAGGGTAAAAAAAGCATGCTTAAAACATACTTGTCACTCTTCTATATATTAGGAAGAATATGTTGGTAATGAACACAAATAAGGCCGATAAGAGCTTCTCTCTCTATTATGTATATACTGATTTCATTGTTTTACGAATACCAATTATTGGCCTTATGGCTCCTTTTTCCTTCTCTAAACCACCCCTGAATACAAGACCCAGAGAAACACACACACTTTATAGCAATGAATATTTTTTGACCAATTACAATTTGGAGCAAACTTAACATTATTTCTCCCCCCATTTCAACTACGTCTTCACCCCATGCCTTCTTTATGCAACCTAAGCCACCACTCTCGGGATAAATGTACAATTGTTAGCTTATTTTCCATTAACATTGACCCTTCTTCAGCGCATCTACTAGAAAAGAGTTTCAATTTTGCCCAACTCCCTACGACACCCTTTAAAGACATTATATATCATCTTCCCCCTTATGAAGTTGAGGAGATCTAACAAGAATGTGATAAGATTCTTCACCTTTCCAAACTAAATCTTCTCAAAGATAAATTATTTTCCAATCATGAACTCAATAATAACCTCAATATTATTACTATTCTTAAGGTTATAAATATTATACATCAATACATTTATGTCTAAACAATGTGACATAATTTTTAAAATATATGAAGTCTATAAATGTTTTAAATAGAATAACTAAACCTCATTTATTACACATGGTATGGTATACATCATTACTGTTAAATAGTACAAAAGTGATAATAAAGTTTTTTAATTTGTGTTATTTTTTTAAATAAATAAGTTTTACTCCCAAGTAAAATGTTGGCACACTGCCCCACCCCCCCCTTAATATGATGTCAACTCATAAGAAAAAGAGCTACAACTCTCAATATACCTAGTACATTGCATGCACTCTCATCCGGAAATTCCTATTTTAATTAAGAAAAAGAGCTACAACTCTCAATATACCACAAAATTTTAATTAATGCCCCCTGACATGTGAGGGAGATAAAGAAATATAGCGTTCGCCGGTTTTTTTTTGTCTTCCATTTTTTTTGTCTTCCATCATGACCGGGGGCGTTATATTTCTTTATCTCCCCCACATATCAAGGGGCATTAATTAAAATTTTGTGGTGGAAATAGGAATCGCCCAACCCTACCTTAATATGATGTCAGGTCATATGAGAAAGAATTACAGCTCCTAATATACCTAGTCAAACGATAATGACACAAAGACACAAAGTTAAATATCGTTAAGTCTCATCACTTCAACGATCTTGACACAAACCAAAATTGACAGCGTTAAATGTCATATTTAATTATGTCGTTCAACAAAGTCCACAATATTTAATTATGTTTGCCTTTATTTATTACTTCACCAATGATTTTTCCTTTGTGAAAACTGCTTCGTAATTATTCGAAAAAAAATATCTGTTGTGAGATGTCTTTTCTCACCTGTCGTTCCCGCGCCATGGAATTACCGCTACTTCCATTACAGTGCATGGAGACGAAACTACATATCGCATTCATGCGATATGCGATACGGACAGAAAAAAGGCAAAAGGATTTTATGGGTGTAATGGAAACTAATCAAGTTCAATGTATGGTACAACACTACAGCGGCATAAATAGTGAAGCCCAATTTGATGCTCAGAAATTAGAGGGCCCTCTTTTTGGGGTAAAAATGATCAAGGTGCAGGCCAACCGATGAGATGAGAGGGATCTCCCCTCTGTATTCCTCCAAAAAAAGTCTTACAGAGGTAGCCTTTATGTGGGCCTTCAATCTATGGAGCCTTTTGTATCCAATGGTGCTTCCTTGGGCCACCAGCACTGGTGTATCCACTCCTGCAATTTGAGCATATACACTGTACCGCATCACCCTCTGCCCCATTCCTATGGGCTCCTGAATCCTCACAACGTTAAATTTCATGGCTTCATTGGTCGTCAGATCCACCCAATGAGCGCCCACTTTATTCTCCTCCGGAGCCCAATATGACCACACGTCGTCGTTCAGAACGTTCACAGGGGCGAAGGGGCCGCCGTTGTAGCCCCCCAGCACACTGCTGGCCGTGACTGTGGCGGAGGCTGCGAGGTTCCTTGAGAATATGGTGGTTATTGCCGCCTTCATCTGCAGCAACCTGGTGGAATCCTCTGTCGAGATGAGGCCGGATGTGTTGGGTGGAACGTTTAGCAGCAGCAGGCAGTTTCTTCCCACCGAGTTGTAGTAGATTTCCAGCAGCTTGCTTAGCGGTTTGGGCTGCTGGGATTTGTGCCAAAACCACCCTTCTCTGATTGATACGTCACATTCTGCAGGAATCCAATCGGCTCCGTATGGGTCTCCCGTGTTTAGATACCTGCGTCAGACAAATCAATTTGTCATAATAAAAAAAACACTACATTCAAGTTATTATAAAGTTTTCTGGCCGCCCATGAAAGATTTTATCATTCTTTGGCTGACTGTATCATTGGTCTGATAATTAAGTTACAATAAGTGTCTGACAACTAAATTTTTTTACTGTAAAATTTTTATTATTCATATTATACATTATATCAAATCAGTTATATACATTATAATTGGTTATGGATAAGGTTTAGTCAATTTACAATAACTCTCTATATTGTTAGAATAACTCTCTATATATTGAATATTATATAATGTATTTTTGATGTTTAATTAAATTTATTTATTAGAATTAGAATTATATAAATAACAGAAATATTAATTCAACCCAATTCCAAATTTCTCTTATCCAAAATATTTTATCCCAATGAAAAATTAAATTATACATATCTATCAAACTCTGGTTTCAGAAACAGAACGGGACGTGTCTGAGAAATTAAATTAATCATATATATATATATATGAGACTAGTTTATATATATATATCAGACTAGTTTCAGTGGATGGAAGATGATTGCAGAGAAAATTCAAACCCTGCTCTCTTTCATATGAAAGGAAGAAAAAAAAACATGTTTCAGAGACCAAATTAGGCAATCTCTGAAAAAAAAATTGCAATGTCTCACAAAACTGTGAACAGTCACAGACATTAAATTAGATTATCTTTAAATATTTTAAAATGCTCTCACAAATCTGTAAACACATTTAGTGCTGTTTGACAATTAGCAATAACACAACAATTTTTTAAAATAAGCAAATTATTGTAGGTTTAACTATTTTTAGCATTTTGGGTTAACCTAAGTTATTATATGGTATTGATTTGAAAAACTGAACCTAATTTGATTATAGATTTCAAAATATTTTGCATCAAATATCTGACATATTCCAAAATCTACTATCCACATAGAAACACAGAACTAAAAATTTACCCACCCTTAAACACATTATGAGAAACAAACACATTATGAGAAACAGACCTGGCAACCAGGCCAATAGTTTCTCTCAATGTAACTAAATTATTTGTTAATATAAATATATGAAAAAACACATTATCAGAAACAGACCTGGCAACCAGGCCAATAGTTGCTCTCAATGTAATTAAATTATTTGTTAATATAAATATATGAAAAAACTAATTAATCAGGCAATGAATATAAACACAGACAAGTCACCTAAAACTGAATCTCAATGTAATCAAGTTATTTGTTAATATAAATATATGAAAAATCTAATTAATTAGTTCTTTAAATTTGCAATGAATATAAACAGACCTCAGTCACCTAAAACTGAATCACATTTGAGTATATATTCAAGATATGAACACTTGCCCAAACCCTTCTAAACCAATCCCTGGCACAGACAAGTCACACCCATATCAAATTTTGGAATTGTAAGTGCATTATCATACCCAGGTTAGGATAGGTCTCTAGACTAGTAGCCTCTCACAGAATTTGCTTTGGAATTTTGATATAGAAGTGTCGGAACTCACCCCATAATGTCAGCATCTCCGATCTTCAACGCAGATCCATTGATGGTCGACCAGGAGGATAATCCAGCAGTACCATTTTCGTCTCCAACCCACCTCACGTCTGGCCCGGCGTCTGAGAATATATTTGCAGAGATCTGCAACTCATGCACCATTTCAAACCAATTGGTAAACAAGTAGGTCATGTTGGTTGCATTCTTTCCCTTGGCACCATCGAACCAGACCTCAGATATTGGTCCATATCTGTCCATGCACAGATACCCACATCAAAAACCAAGTTAATTACTGTGACTGACTGTAGCTTCATCTCAGCTTATTAAACACAGACGAATAAAAGGGGAAAATATAAACAGGAATTTTTTTGGTTGGTTTGTTCTATCAGGTATTTTAACTTTTTTTGGTTGGCTTGATCTATCAGGTATTTTAACCTTTTTTGGTTGGCTTGATCTATCAGGTATTTCAACTTTGAATTTCATGGTTGGTTTTACATGCAAGTAATATTTCATAATACAACAATCTCCCATTAAACTAGCCTAGGCTAATAAGATTTAAATCTTAATCTTAAACAAAATGTTCAGTCTGTCTCAACCTGCAATATACTCTTTTATTACTCTATTCTACCACATCTTCAAATTGCATATTCAACTTTGATTTAAATGGTTTTATACTAATGCTAGTAACAGTTTTACAGTTCAAAATAAAAGGGCTGAAAGCATGAACTTCATACTTGGTGAGAAGTTCCTGCAACTGTCCCATATAGAACTCATTGTACTGCAACTCAAGGCCATAGGTAGGCTCATGGCGGTCCCAAGGAGATAGATACACCCCAAAATCCAGCCCTGCCACTTGTGCTGCCTCTGCCAAATCCTTGACAACGTCCCCCTTACCGTCTTCCCATGGGCTGCTTCTCACAGAATGATTGGTGTAGGCCGTTTGCCAGAGGCAGAAGCCATCATGGTGCTTGGCAGTCAGGATCATAAGAGAGAATCCGGCCTCCTTGGCTACTGAGGCCCACTGAGCAGCATTGAGGGCTTTTGGATTGAAAAGCTGCGGATCCTCTTGTCCATCCCCCCATTCTCTGTCAGTAAATGTGTTCATGCCGAAATGAGCGAACATTATCATCTCTCGCTGCTGCCATTTGAGCTGCCTGGCATTGGGAAGAGGCAAAACTGGCAAGGGGGGAAGAACGGCCTGAGACAGAGCTATGGTCTCCAATGTGGCCTTAAAGCAGACCAAAATGACCAAGCAAGCAATTCTTCTGATGCCCATTATGAAAATCACTTCCAGGACAATGAATCTCAGGCCATTCACCAGATAAAATGGGAATTGGAAAGAATATGTGTTCTTGGTCCACTAGGATTCCAATGCAGGAATAAAATATTGGGTCACATGTGTGCTCTAAAAGTTGTGCTCTGAGCACCCAACACGTTGGAAAGTTAGTAATCAAGGTTAAAGAATCCGACTGGTCCACCGCCCACCTTCTTTATTGTTTAAGACAAAACATCATATTCGCAGAATATCAGTCACATTCAAAAGCCTTATAAATCAACCAGTGGTTGTACTGCCATGTTTGTCCGCTCCGGCTGATTAACTGCTGCACACTCTGCATGGCACACTAAATTATTTTAAGCAAAGTTCATGTTTCTCGTGTTTCTGCTAATTGCAATAGTTTAGCCTATTTCTCAACCAGTTCATCTTTTTGTGGTCCTTTTTGCTAAAATCTAACAATTTAGTACATTAAACATTTAAATGAGCAGAAAAACACTGGAACAAAGTGCCATGATCATTTGATAAAGTTGGCCTAGAACCATGAGTTGCAAGTCTGAAACCATGACTTGGCTTAAAATAAAAACAGTAATACCACAATCATTACAAACTTGTGACATTTTTTTGGGTTCAAAAACCATGGTTTTCACTCCACTTTACAAAATTTCCAGAAAATCATTACAAGTTCAATATAACATTTTTTTAATGTTTTTTATTCCATTTCCCAAATTTTTTATTACTTTCTAAAATTTCATTTATAATATTATCATTTTTGTATTTTTTATTATATCTTTATAAATTCGAATAACTTTAATATATATTATATATAATATAATATATATATTATATATATATATATATATATTTAAAATTAAATTTCATGATATTTTTTTAAATATTTAAATTAAATTATTTTACATAATTCAAATTATAATTCTAATAATTTTTATAAATTTTAAAATAAAATTAATAAAAAAATATTTATTAAAAAATAACCAATTAAATTTTTATACCGTTTCATTCTATTCCATTCATAGTTATATTTCCAAACAATCATTACAAATTGATATTTCATTTTTTTTCATTAAGTATAATCTTTTCCTATTTTATTTAATTGTTCTATTCTATTTGTCTGTTTGGAATAGCTCATGGCCGTGGAATAAAGTCTCACAGAACCAGAAATCTTAGATTCGAATCTTGTGCTATCCTAAATGAATAATAAACATATAAACTTGAAAACTAGAAAATTTTACCAACCTTACAAAAAAATTGTTCCATTCTACTCAATTTATAGTATATTTCCAAACAATTATTAAAAACTGATATTTCATAATCATTTTCATCGAAATATAGTCTCTCCCTATTGTATTCCTATGAATTGAACTATTACTAGTTCAAATTCGAAGGAATTTATTTTAATCTTGAAATTGTTAAAAGTAAAAACTGGAATGAAATTCAATAAAATAAAATGAAAATTTGTACAAACTTTTGGAAAATAAATGGGAAGGTTTTTAAATATCCAACCTTCTTAGCAAACACTTTATTCAATCTAATAAAATAAAAGAACCAAAAAATTCTATGCTATATAATCAGACTAGTTTAATATTTCTATGATCTGAAATGAAAAAATTCTATGCTATATAATCAGACTAGTTTAATATTTCTATGATCTGAAATGAAAAATCGAGGTTAATATAAAGAGATTAATATATATAATATAAATAAAATGAAAATTTGTACAAGTTAATATAATAAATAAAATGAAAAATATTAAGTTGTTTTATAGTAAAAGTTAATTTACTGCATTTTGAAAACTGCAAATAAAAATGAGGTTATATTTAATAATTAATAACTTATATTTCAATTTAGTTTGGTGAGTAGGTTTAATTATTTTAGGTTTTGTTTGAAATTGGTAGTATATTTTGGAGGAGTTTGTGATTTTTATTTAAAATATAAATTTTAGAAGGTATTGTGTTTTTTTGTGTTTAAAATATATTTTTAAATGTATAAATAGATTCAGTTATTTGACAAATTTTTAAGATATTAGATACATATTATATATCTTAAATTTATGATTTGTTTATACTATATTGTAGATTTATGATTTTAATGAATTTTTACTAGATTTCTCATTAGATTTAGAACAAAATCAACTTAAAAGATTGAAAAATAAAATATGTCAAACTAAAAAGATTGAAGATGAAAAACACTCTTTTGGAATGTTCTAATTTCTAAAACATCTAACACACTACCAACTTTCTCGACTTGTTCAATCAAGATAACTATAGTGATCCAGCAACACTTCTTTCTTTTCTATTTGATTCTAAAAATAAAATATTAAAAAATCTCAATTAATCCCTTATCTTAAATAAAGTAAAATAGAAATGAAGTAGAACAGCTTTAGTTTTTTTGAAGATTGGTAGGACTACATCTTCATCATATTCAATATATCACCCAAATCTTCGCAAGGAATTGAACAGATTACTTCACATCAATAAATAGGAATGTCAGCACACAATCTATCAAGATCAATGGATAATGCAAAATAGATTTTTAAATAAACTCATTATTAAATTAATAATAATAAATCAAATATGTTTTATAAAATTATGTTTTGTAAAATTGATTTGTTAATATCTGGAGTTAATTGTTAAAAACATATTATTATTTATAATAAAATAATAATATATATTTTATGAATAAAACTATATAATAAAATATAATATATAGCCAATTTTATATTTAGTAAAAAACTCAAAATTACAAACAAACCATCTTGAAAAAAGTATGTTTTTAAAAAACTAGATCCAAAATCCGTACCAACATTGTTTAGAAAACTTTTTTTTTTCAGAAAAGAAGAAAAAAAAAACAACTTTTTTTCGATTGGTAAGAAAAAAACACTCTTGGATTTCAGATTTCTGTGGCTTGAATCTTTTGACTGAATGACCGGAGAATCCACAGTTTTATCATTTTTGAACCGACGTTTCGAATCCCAAGTGGGATCCATCTTCAGGATGAGAGAATGATGATGATAGAAGAGCAGCAGCGGAGAGGAAATAAATAGATGGAGGATAGAAGATTTTTGGATAACCATACAAGTCTGGTTATCCCGACAGTTTTTTAAGAATTGTAAATCTGTTGCTCTTCTTGCTATCCTCACTCTCGATTTTTCGAGTAAAAGGATATCACTCCAGGTATCCCCTCCGTACTGGGATAAGATTATGGATTTCAGATTTCTGTGGCTTGAATCTTTTGACTGAATGATCGGAGAATCCACAGTTTTATCATTTTTGAACCGACGTTTCGAATCCCAAGTGGGATCCATCTTCAGGATGAGAGAATGATGATGATAGAAGAGCAGCAGCGGAGAGGAAATAAATAGATGGAGGATGGAAGATTTTTGGATAACCATACAAGTCTGGTTATCCCGACAGTTTTTTAAGAATTGTAAATCTGCTGCTCTTCTTGCTATCCTCACTCTCGATTTTTCGAGTAAAAGGATATCACTCCAGGTATCCCCTCCGTACTGGGATAAGATTATGGATTTCAGATTTCTGTGGCTTGAATCTTTTGACTGAATCTTTTTTTTGTTTAAGAAAACTTTGTTGGCTGAAATTAATATGGAAACCTGCATGCATCTTTCATAAATAATATGGAAACCTGTATGAAATTTCCATATTCAAGAACGTTAGGAAGCTGTGTCCATCACCAGGAGAAAGCTCAGAAATCCATAACGTTGTAAGAGTATGAAAAATTCACACAGATTGCCATATATCAATCTCTGCAGATGTAAACCTGAATAGAACAAAACTTTCACAGTGGCTGCCATGAAATAGTTATGCTCAAATGATTTTATGCTAACATTTTCATCTGGACAAGAGTGTTGCACAGATAATAGTAAAAAAAAAATATGGACATCTCACCTCTTTTAATGTGGAGAGTCTTCTCTGTTATGCAACCATGGCCGGGACTGCTACAAAAAAATCTGATGAAATGCACACTCCCAGCAAGCTATATAGCATCTCACTTCCCCTGGTACCCAAAATAGAAAAAATGAAGGGGAGAATAGATTAAACCAAAATGTTGTTTATACAGTTGTTCTGTTACAAGGAACTGAAAATACCAAAATGAATTAAACAGATCCAGTATCGAACCCCGGGACTCAACCAATACCTGGATGAATGCATAACCAACGTTTCTGCCATTGTTAAATAGTATGGGGAAACCCCCTTCATGGTTGCAAGATCTATCGTGACGATTTTTAAGGAAAAGCTGCAGCTGTAGTGCAGTACTTAAATCTGACAGTTGCCTGAAATGCAGATTTTTAACTGGAAGTACCGACTTCTGCGTTTTAAATGGCAGTGTACATGGCAGGTATTCCTTTTCTTTCATTAAGGCTGTACATGACGAAGTCACATGCAACTTGGACTTCTTCGGTATTGTTGTGGTTGCAGTAAGAGCGGCGTGAATCACCCATGCCAGATGTTGTGAAGCACAGAAAAAAAGGGATAATTTTGAGGATTTTTACTTGAAGGTTGTGAGACAAGGGAGCATCAATTCGAAAACTAATACCTACCAATTAAGATATTTCTATTTTTTTTTCAGTACAAATTAAGATATTTCTATTTAAGAACACCACATATATAGAGGATGAAATTCTATGCTGGATACATGTAAGTGGGATTACTTGAAAATCCATTTTAAATACCAAAATTTTAAACCCTGTATTGGTGATAAGACTTGTTTTTTATGACTGACGCTTCTAAAGATTTGAACACGAACAAAATTATTTAGAAATAAATTCCAAACATCAAAATTCTAAAAATTAAAAAAAAAATCCAATTTAAAACTATTTATTAAAATATTTTTATTTAATTATTGAAAATTAAAATGTTTTATTTAAAAGAAAATAAAATATTTTATAAAATATATTTAAACATTATTGCAAATAGAGATATTTTTATTTAAGAACCACAGATTTATAGAGTATGAAATTTTATGGATAGAATTAAAAGGAAGTAAATAATAATAGAAAAAGTTTATTTAATGAATTAATTTTTGCCAATGTTTATTTATTAAGGATTTTTTATTTAATTGTTTTAAAAAAATTAATGTTTAAGTATTGAGATATTTTTATTTAATTATTGTAAATAGAGATATTTATATTTAGAAACATCAGATTTGATAATGGAAAAAGATGATACGTAATGAGGTAATTTTTATTTAATTATTGTAAATTGAGTTTTTTAAATATTTAAAAACATCAGATTTAATAATGGAAAAAGATAATTTTTAATAAGGCAATTTTTTTATATAATGGATAAGATAATTTTTAAGAAGTTTACACAAGAAAAAATTAATCTCTAGAATAAGATTATTTTATTTAATTATCTTAAATGCAAAATTTATATGTTATATAAAAAATAATATTTAATATATATATGATAACTATTTTTAAATATTAAGAATATGATCTGAATTGTATTTCTAAATGTAAAAAACTTGAAAACATTATATGATGCTGACTGCCCACTGTTTTATCTGCACGCATCAAAATTATATAATATGCAAAAAGGAGGTCATTCAGAATCACTTTGTTTCGATCACCACACATGCATACATAAAAGCTATGAACAATTTGTTTACGTGAATGGTTTTTTTTATCTCACCTGTATGTAACAGAAGTTGTTAAAATATCTGGTTTGTATTTAGTTAATTATTAATATATATAGAAATGGTAAAAAAAAAAATATAAGGTGAGAAAATTTATTTTAATTTAGTTGTCAAATAAGTGAGGATAACTATGATAGATTGTGTAGGCTGATTCATCACGAATCTTATATTGCTAGTGAAGAATGTAGGCTGACTTATCATCATTATCCAAGGAAAACTATGTCACCTCACATAACCCATTGGTGGTTTGTAAGGGGGCAAGGTTTCACTCTTGCCAGGTGCCTTTGGGTCTTGCCTGATTAGCCTATTCCTTACTCTCTTGTCAGATGTTCCTTACTCTCTTGTCAGATGCCTCTAGGTCTTGGGCCGTTACCCTATTTCCTTAAGTCCTAGAAAATCTAGCCCTTAGTCAAACAAAAGCAGTTTCCTAGCCTTTTGTCAAAACACTACACTTAAATGAAGTGGTTTTTTATTAATTTATGGATAGATTTTCTAGTAATGAGAAATTATGATATTATGCTTTTACATGAAGTTTTTTTAAGTGAGCTGATTTTTTTTTTCATTTAAAAATATAATATAAACAATGAAAAAAAAAAATCATCAAGAATTATGGGGTGGAATTTTGGCAGGAAGTTCAAAGAGTCTTTTCCTTATTTTTAGAATTAAAGGAGTGATTTAAAGAAGTGAATTTTTTTCCATTTTCCAAAAAGATTTTTGGTTATTTTCCAAGAATATTTTTGTTTAACTCAATTATTTTTTTAAGCCATTTTCCATAAATTTTTCTCATAGATATTACCAAAAATCAAATTAAAAATTAGAGAAGTTATAAATTTAATTTGTTATTTAGAGTGCTCCAAAACTTTTAGCTCTATTCAAAATTACAATTTAAACATCCCACCAACATTCATATAACATGGAAAACAAAAAATTAAATAAAATCTACATCATTAAACTACAAAAAAAATTAGTATGAAAATAAATGAAATTGTTGTTTATGCATTAAGATAGAACATGGATATATACAAGGAGAGGGAGACTATTGGCTTTCATCTCCCAATGTTTTTTCGTCTTCTAACTTCTTTTATTTCTACTATTCACATAAGTTTTCACAATCCCAAAAATTAGGTGTCAACATTCCCTCCCTTAACTTGAAGAGATGTTGGTGAGTCCAAGCATCATTCTAAATCTTTCAAACTTTTCCCTTTCAAGAGCTTTGGTGAAGATGTTTGCAATCTGCTCATTTGTGGAACAATGTCATAGGTGGATTATTTTGGCCTCAACATGATGTTGAATTAGATGGTGTTTTGTATTGATGTGCTTCCTTCGATCACAAAACTATTCTCTTATCCTTCCAGGATAAAATCTCTGGGTCGGCGTTGTTAGGTTTGTTTTCCCGATAATTTTTATTAGCATAATTCTAGTTCCCATCCTTCACTAATTGACGGATCTCTAAAAAAGTGGAAAAATGCGAAGTGTCGATTCCTCATTGTATTCTCCTATGTACTTTTGTTGCACCACTCTAATTCCTGATCTCCTGACTACTTCTTCAAATCATTTCAATATCTCCTCACCACAACTACTTCGTGCAAGTCTTCTTTATTTCCTAAACTCGACCTTTGTGCTCCTTCTCATGCAACCCTTTTGCAATCACTCATATATATATATATTAAATGCTCCTCTCGGCCCTGTCCACAATCAACTCTGGAACAACTTTATATATCTATATAGCATATGTTATGGTGTATGTATTTTAGTCATAAGGATTGCAGAAGAACTAGTCATTAAAAGAATCTCTCACTCCCCTCTTGCACATAGATCCACTTAGGACACTTAACAAAGCGATTCCTTCCTTGTATTAATTGAAGGAACTAAACATATTTACAATAGGCCCTTCTGGCTAGATTTACATTATATGGCCTTTTCTTGGCACTTAAGCCATATTAGGCTTCCTCAAGCCTCTCTATCCTCTCCTTTCTCAATTAGTATATAATCATATTATGGCTATATATTTGTACACAAGGAATTTGAAGTATATTATGGTTCAAATCCATAAAATCCTCACCTAAACCCCTATTCTAGGATTCCTAGATCCATAAATCTTTCAACAATCTAGCTTCTCCCATTTCTCTCTAACTCTCACAAATATTAACGAGATTTATCTTCTAAAAGAGAGATCTAGTTACAATATCTTGATTATCATTAGGGCCGAGAGCGGTTCTAGAGTTGTTTGTGGACAGGGCTGAGAGGAGTATATATATATATATATATATATATATATAATGTGCATATGTTAGGGTGTATGTATTTTGAACATAAAGATTGTAGAAGGATTGGTCATTAAAAGAAACTCTCGCTCCCCTCTTGCACATAGATCCACTCAAGACACTTGAACAGAGTGCTTCCTTCCTCGTATTAATTAAAAAAACTAAACACAATTACAATAGCCCATTATGGACAAATTTACATTATATGGCCCTTTCTTGGCACTGAAGCCATATTCGGCTTCCTCAAGCCTCGCGATCCTCTCCTTTCTCACCCACTATATAATCCTATTTTGGCTACATATTTGTACACAAGGATTTTGAACTATATTGTGGTTCACATCCACAAAATCCTCACCTAAACCCCTATTCTAGAATTCCTAGATCCATAAATCTTTCAACAATTTAACTTCTCTCATTTCTCTCTAACTCTCACAAATACTAACAATATCTATCTTCTAAAAGAGAGATCTAGTTACAATATCCTCATTATCACTACCTATGTACATTTCTCATGAGAACATAGGAAAATACAAATAAATAAATAAATACACTCAATTAGGGAGTCAACTCCCTTGATAAATGAAAACCCATAGGCCTAGTCAAAACAAATTTTGACTTGGAAGTGGAATACTCTTGCATCACAATGTTACACTACAAACATACATAACATCAAACATATCAAAGCAAAGCAGAAGGGTTGGCAACATTACATCTCCCCTATAAAGAGACTATGAAGAAAAATAATTTGTAACATTGCCAACAAGGAAGAATCACCTTCATAGCACAAGGTAAAGCTTACAAAAACCCATGCCTATATAGGTCTTGCAATATTGGTTTCCAATACAATAATAAGATTTCTCAGAGTAGAAAAGATTCTAAAATGATATGACATAAATAACATAAAAAATTAAAAAAAATTAAAAAAAAAAAAAAAAAAAAAAAAAAAAAAAAAAAAAAAAAAAAAATGGATCATGTTCATCAAAACATTGCCCTAAATTGTCTCTACTGGCCCAAGATATGGAACTGAATTATCCACTACAAGATTACAAAAATTCATTCCTACTGAGGCCTTGTAATATAGGTTTCCAATAGAAGAATAAGATTTCTCATAGAAGAAAACATTCTATAATGACATGGCATAGGCAATATAAAAAAATGGATCACCTTCATCAAAATATCGTAAACATTACATGATCTCCCTCGACTGAGTCTATTGGCCCAAGAGATGGAGATGAATTCTCTTCTATAACTTCAGTTGACACAAGATAGTGATGAATGCACCTTTATTTGTTGTGCACACCTCCTTGGAAAAACAATCACATTATCATGCATGATATTATGAAAGTAATCAGAACAAGTAAAAGAACAAACTATAAAAAAATATTTATCAAGATTCATACACATTCCTAGATGTGAGCGTTGCATCAACAATCCCTTCTTCGTATTGGACGATGTATCTTCAAGTACATGCAGATAAGCAACAAAACCTGGCCCAAAGCTAACAACTAGAGTACACCACACAATCTCTACTTATATAGTCTTCCACTAAATAAATATTCTTGGTTTTTGTATTCGTTGTCTAAGTGTAAACGTATTTTATGGTATTTAATTATTTGAGTTTGATCTTGTTCATTATATTTTCAAAACATGTTTAAAATTTTACAATTAAATATGATTTTTTTTTATAAAAAAAAATAATAGGAAAAAAACAACAGTGAAAATTAGTATGATAAGAGGAGAGAAAATAGATATATAATTAATAGCATGCTTGCTAGTTCAAGGACTTTCATAGATTTGGCTAAACTGTTTCCTATTCTAACTTCAGTGTTGCCCAAATGGATCAATACAATTATGAAAGCAAATCTCTCGAGGTAGAGAATGGTCATTGTCATGGTCAGGAAGGCCTTTTAAAACAAGTTGATCATGTGAAGAATGGAGAAGAATTATGCTCTGGTGATGCATATGTTACGGTGCATGTATTTTGAACATAAATATTGTAGAGGGACTAGTCATTAAAAGAAACTCTCGCTCCCCTCTTGCACATATATCCACTCAAGACACTTGAACAGAGTGCTTCCTTGTATTGATTAAAAGAACTAAACATAATTACAATAGGCCCTTATGGCCAAATTTACATTATATGGCCCTTTCTTGGCATTGAAGCCATATTCGGTTTCCTCAAGCCTCGCGATCCTCTCCTTTATCACCCACTATATAATCCTATTTTGGCTACATATTTGTACACAAGGATTTTGAACTATATTGTGGTTCACATCCACAAAATCCTCACCTAAACCCCTATTCTAGAATTCCTAGATCCATAAATCTTTCAACAATTTAACTTCTCTCATTTCTTTCTAATTATCACAAATACTAACAATATCTATCTTCTAAAAGAGAGATCTAGTTACAATATCCTCATTATCACTACTTATGTACATTTCTCATGGGAACATAGGAAAATACAATTAAATAAATAAATACACTCAATTAGGGAGCCAACTCCTTTGATAAATGAAAACCCCTAGGCCTAGTCAAAACAAATTTTGACTTGGAAGTGGAATACTCTTGCATCACAATGTTACACTACAAACATACATAACATCAAACATATCAAAACAAAGCAGAAGGGTTTGCAACATTACATCTCCCCTATAAAGAGATGAAGAAAAAGAATTTGTAACATTGCCACCAAGGAAGAATCACCTTCATAGCACAAGGTAAAGCTTACAAAAACCCATGCCTACAGAGGTCTTGCAATATTGGTTTCCAATACAATAATAAGATTTCTCGGAGTAGAAAAGATTCTAAAACGATATGACATAAATAACATAAAAAAGTGGATCATGTTCATCAAAACATTGCCCTAAATTGTCTCTACTGGCCCAAGATATGGAACTGAATTATCCACTACAAGATTACAAAAAGTCATGCCTATTGAGGCCTTGTAATATAGGTTTCCATTAGAAGAATAAGATTTCTCATAGAAGAAAACATTCTATAATTACATGGCATAGGCAATATAAAAAAATGGATCACCTTCATCAAAATATCGTAAACATTACATGGTTGCCCTAGACTAAGTCTATTGACCCAAGAGATGGAGATGAATTCTCCTCTATAACTTCAGTTGACACAAGATAGTGATGAATGCACCTTTGTTTGTTGTGCACACCTCCTTGGAAAAACAATCACATTATCATGCATGATAGTATGAAAGCAATCAGAACAAGTTGTAAAAAATATTTATCAAGATTCATACACATTCCCAGATGCGCACGTTGGATCAACAATCCCTTCTTCGTATTGGATGATATATCTTCAAGTACATGCAGATAAGCAACAAAACCTGGCCCGAAGCTAACAACTAGAGTACACCACACAATCTCTACTTATATAGTCTTCCACTAAATAAATATTCTTGGTTTTTGTATTCATTGTCTAAGTGTAAACCTATTTTATGGTATTTAATTGTTTGAGTTTGATCTTGTTCATTAGATTTTCAAAGTATGTTTAAAATTATACAATTACATATGAATTTATTTATTTATTTATTTATTTTAAATAAATAACAGGACAAAAAACAACAGTGAAAATTAGTATGATAAGAGGAGAGAAAATAGATATATAATTAATAACATGCTTGCTAGTTCGAGGACTTTCTTAGCTTTGGCTAAACTGTTTCCTATTCTAACTTTAGTGTTGCCCAAATGGATCAATACAATTGTGAAAGCAAATCTCTCGAGGTAGAGAATGTTCATTGTCATGGTTGGGAAGGCCTTCTAAAACGAGTTGATCATGTGAATAATGGAGAAGAACTATACTCTGGTGATGCTAACTAGCAAGACAAGATAGAGCATTGAATAAGATTGAAGAGAAAGAACTGAGCACAAGGAAAATCTTTGACGACAAGAAGGTGCCTCCCTAGTGGGAACATATCACATTCAAAGCAATGTTTGTGACCATGCTCATGGGTATCATGTTTTGTATAACTGTCATAAAATTGATCCTAATGGGAGTATGCAGAGCCTCCCATATTATTGGTTATACAGTGTTTGTCTCTGTTTCCCTCATATTGGTGATGGACTATATAATTTCATCAAAATCATGGTCATCAATGGTACCAATCTATATAGTCAAAGAAAAGAAAAGAGGACTTGAAATGGTCTTCCAATGGTAAACAATGATGGTAATAATGAAGCACCAATGGATACAACAACACCCTATGATGAGTAGCGTTAGAGTGATATGTTTATGAAGGACAACATACTTTTATGGGCAGTGGAAGCTACGTATGTGCCCCTTGTTGTTATACCCTTGAGACTCCCAATAAATAAATACACCCAAACAATGAACACAAAAACCCTTCCATGACTCATATTTGACAAACAAGCAACTGCATCTAATGACTTAAATTGCATGGCCAAAATTGATCCTCCACAGCCAATGAGGTAGGTAAAGCCACAATTTTGTGAATAGCATAATATATAGCCATAATTTGAGAACCAGAGAAATTGTATTTAAGTCTTTAAAACACAACCCGGTACTTGTTTTACCCAAACAACATTCAAACAACTCACAATAAAATATGTGGGCATTCTCTAATCTCCCATGTTTCATCATAATCAAAAATGAAATTTACGAGCTAAAGATTGAAAATCTTCGATGATTGGGCGAATAAACAACATTTATAGGAGTACATACACACAGTGTAAACTTACAATTAATGTAGTCATCTAGCAAATGTTATAACAAATGTAGACCGAAGATAATATGAATATGCTCGTTATTGAACTAGCAAAATTAGTTGCATTGTTCCTTGGGTTTGAACAACCCTTAAAAGTTGCTCATAGCTGTAGTGCCATAGATAAATTGTAAAACTGAGGCCGCATCTTCTAATTCAAAATATGTTAAAGTCGAGGAGATGAAACAATTTAGAAGGATCCTTTCAAATAATCTTTTCAATACTAGAAATGAGAAATAGAGTTGAGGCACACAATGTAAACTTATAGTTAATGGCATGGTCTAGCAAAGGTTATCACAAATGTGAACTCTGTGAAGGAAAATAGACAAAGAATACAACGAACCAAGCTAATCAGGGTGGGGTTCTCTTTAGATAGGGGCTTATCAGATACTAATGGACAGATGCAATACTAGCAAAATAAGAGATGAGGGGGATAGAGAAAGTAACAGTGGCAAAGAAGAAACCTCACGATCTCACAAACATAGAAGGATTTCATATACTATTTTGGGAAACGCAATAAGTAAATATAATCACCACCAATGGAAAGCTCAATGGAAATGTCAATAAATCTCAAATGCACTAGCCATTAAACATGATATGTAGTGAGTACCACAAAAATTAAAAACTCACCTACCTAATGATAAAAACCAACCAAATTAATTTTTTTTAAATATTTTTTTAATAAACTTAAATAAAATATGTGAACATATATCATTGTATGTTCCATCAACACCAAAGCGTGTTATATTAAAATGCACCGGTGGCGTACATGGAATAGATGCACCTAAGTAAAGAAACTAAAAGCCATAATAAATCATAAATAAATAAATAAACTTTTTGCTTTACAATTAATAAATTTAAAAATCGATTTTCAAGCTATTGATTTCCTCCCTGAATTTTTGTAAAAATTCTATATTTCATCTTCTACGATTTTCAGATCGATTAATTTTAAAATCGATTTTCAACTGATTTATATACTCCAAAACTTTTTGGATAAAAAATTGTATTTATAAAAATAATATATTCAATCTTTCTGCGATTTTTTCAGAAATTTTAAGAAATGATTTCAGCGATTGAATTTATTTCCAATTTTTTGGTAATAAATTTATATAAAAAAATATATAAACTCTAAAAATTATATCTATAAAAATAAATATATATTTTATCTTTTTCCAATTCAACTTTTTTTATTTAAATCTTTCAAAATATATGGTACATTATAATTATTTGATTTGTTTTTTGTTTTTTTTTTGGAAAAAAACATAATTTTATTATCAAAGTGGGGTGATAAAACATAGTACAATGTTAATACATGTCAAACATGTATTAGGATATGATAAATAGATTTTCAAACATGTTATCCATAGTGTAGTATGATAATCATCATACAAAAAGTGTTAAAAATGAATGTCTAATGTAGTTTCTATTGTCAGAAAAAACTATGTATGTGTCGATATATGATAAAACCAAAAATAAATAGCATATGAATTGTCAATAGATAATGAGTTAAATATGAGGAGTGATTAAAGCAAAAAATAACAACATTATTCTATGAAGAATCAATAGTAGAACTAGTAAGAAATGTCATTTTGTGTTTTTGTAATCAACCATGTTCCACGAACAATCGGAATGCCTTCGCCAGTGGTTTTACTTTCGCACTCTGCAAGTAATGCCGCAATTACTCACCATGCAGACTATGGCCAATGTCGTTGGGACAACATGACAAAATCATGATATTGCCTTAGAGAAGGTCTCTACAATGGTGTTGTGCTCCCCACAA
Organism: Pinus taeda; assembly: GCA_000404065.3. Classification (NCBI taxonomy): domain Eukaryota; kingdom Viridiplantae; phylum Streptophyta; class Pinopsida; order Pinales; family Pinaceae; genus Pinus; species Pinus taeda. Next base: position 88,739 of record APFE030606505.1, read on the forward strand.
ACATGTGAGGCAGAGAAATGTGTGAGGGCAGATTTCAAGCAAATTATTTCATTCACTAAGAGCATAATCTTTTGATTGTCACATCACAATGATTTATTTAACCAATTGATGATGAGTTGGAAATCCTTGAAAACTTGAAGAGAGAATGTTTTTTCCAATAGGCAAAATTAGTAGAAGTTTGAGGGCCATGAGTTAAATAAAATTGTTGTTTTCCTCTCCTAAAACCTATTTTCATATGGAAGTAATGGTTTGTAATTAACCACATCCCGACTACAAACGTTTGGTTCTCCCTGTGAAGCACCATCACAAAAAGGTTTAAAGTCTAGTTTTGTCCATCTTGAAATCCAAGAGATCTTGAATTTAAATTGACATTTTTAATATATATTTGATAAAATTTCAAAGAAATTGATTTTTTGATATATATTTGATAAAAAACATAGTTACCAATGAAAGGAGAAAATTACCTAGAACCCCTTTTTTTGAGGTATGAAAAAATCACCCGATTTTAAAAAGTGGCGATTCATAATACACATTTTTTTTAGCATATTTTTGGCACTTTAAATTTTCTTATGAACATTTTTTTAAATGTTAATGATTTTCATGTTGATTTTGAAAAGTGTTGATGCAACATCAACCCTTTTTTTCCTGGAGCATATTTTTAACATTTAAATTTTTTTTTTTTAAATATCAAATATGAACAATTTTTTTAAATGTCAATGATTTTTATATTGATTTTGAATAGCGTTAATGCAACATCAACCCCTTTTTTTAGAGGGCTTATTTTGGATGCTGGATAACTTTTTTAAATGATTGTGATTTTAATGAGAATTTTGAAAATCATCATTTTTTTAAGGAATATTTTTTACACTTAAAAATTTATGTTGTAAGTATCACCATTTTTTTTAAATGTTGATTATTTAACAATTGTTCAAGTTATGTTTTTTTGTTTTTTAATATGTGTTTTTTTTTATAATGTTTTTTTATAATGAAATTTGTAATTAGTCTTGCAAAATTAAAAAATAAATACTAATAGCATTAATATTTTGAGGTTAAGATTTTTTATAATTTTATATATAGTTAATTAATATTTCAATACACAAAAAATAATTGTTATTAAAATATACTTATATATATATATATATATATAATATATATATAAACAAAAATATAAAAAAAAACAAATTTCTAAAAAACACAAAAACACAAACAAAAAACAAACAAAAAAATTGAAACATAATTAAAAATTTTAAAACTTTAATTAAAAAACAAATAAATATAAGTGAATTAGATAATAAAAAATAAACAAATAGCAAAAATTAAATAAAAACTCAAAACTAATCCAAGTTTAGGTCGAAGAACTTACTGCCAGGTCATATTCTTCAAAGTTCAAATTGGATGGTTGTATGGTTAGTCCATACATGGGAAATGTTCAGAGCAAAGAAACGGATGCCCAAACCCCAGAAAGTAACTCCAAATATATGCCATTAAACGATGAATAAACCATTGACTAGTTCTTCAAATATATGCCCAAATATATGCCATTATAGGCCATTGACTTGTTCTTCAACTAGAAAATTATAACCATTTGTGAAAGGTGATGCTTTTTTTAACAAGATAGAGTTACTCTCAGAAATTCCAGTGAGGCTTATGTGAAGCTGTTTCAGTTAGTGACATGGAAACAGCCTCATTTTTGTTCTCTCTTTTGTTATTGTTGAAAACACGTTAGCAGGATGTGTTTTTATTCTTAGTTTATGATTGAGCCTTATCGCCTTGAAACCGTATTTTACTCTGCAAATTTCATTATGCATCATTGTAGTTTAAAGCAGCTTGTTGGAAAGTAGTTCAAGCCTTGAGATATAGGTGCCATGGCACTCAAATGATACATACAATGTTGTAAAGTTGCTCATGGAAAGATATGGTAGATTCTTACATGTTTTTCTTCACCATGGTTATTTTTGTTTATTATGTAAATTTTTGAAATATTTTAATATTACATAGCAAACATGATGAGCAAAATTATTCGAGGAAAGAGCAGTGTTGGAAGCTAAATATCAAAAGTTGTAAGAACCACTATATACAAAAGTATTGTTCTCATTGCACAATTGTTATTTGAAATTTCATCATAATCTCTTGTATTATTGTGATTGTTGGTTGTTTCAAGTTCAAAGCCATGTTTACTTGTGGTACAAGTTTTTGAAAGCTTATTGAAATGGTTTTCCAACCATTTGAAATTGTAAATGGTATCACTGATGTTGAAAGTAAGGATGGGCTTGAGAATAATACTTTAACTGACGAGAACAGAGAAGAAGGTAAACAGATATTAGAAACTATGTATTTTTCTCGTTCATCTATAGTGATTGTATCCTATAATGAGGCCTGCGGATTGTGCCATGTGAAGATAGTTATGGTGAAATTTGAATGTGTTTGGATATTCTTCTTATTGTCTCTTCAATCCACCAAGCAGCTATTATGTTTTCCAACAGTTTACAAAAACCATTTTCCATATAAATTGAGGATATTGATATTTCTAAAAGAAAATTGAGAAGCTCGATTTTTTTTAACCTTTTCACTATTTTTTTTTTTTCTAAATAAGTCTAAGATCTAGTACTGTAACAAAATGATACAAGGAGGTTGTGGCCTCTGCAGTTCTGAGCCAAGGTTCATGGCATAATGCAGCAAAAACAAAATTAAGATTACCCAGAGGTGGGAAACTAGTCTAGTCTAAAATAAGTTCGCTGCCCACGCAGGGGAAACCAGTATATGAACATGGAGCAATATTCTACTGACTTCAATTTCAAGACTAACTATTTTGCTCAAAAATTCAAAAGTAAACCCATAGACTTGGTTGCCAAGAACCTGAAATAGGAAGACGCGTGGTGTCAGTGCTAACGGGTGTTCTTCAATAATGAAACATCTGTAGCCGTTGAGGTCGTCCTCGTCTTTCTGTAGCGCACCTGTGTCATCCTTCGTCAGAGGTTCTTCTCGATTTCGCTTCGTTGTCGAAGGCTTGCCTTGAGCATTATCCCTCTTCTCCATTGCACTGGTGGGCTATCCTTCGTCGCTAGATGGCTCCTCGTGGAAGGTGACTGTGATGATAGCTTTGATGAGTGGTCGATTCAGAGAGCAATGGTAGATGAATTGGGCCGAATGGTTGGATTGTTGAGAGCTTGAAGGGATATCAGTAGCTAGAATGGCTATTTGCAAAGACTAGGAGTGGACAGCGTATGCAGCATCTATCACTGTGAGCATCAGGATAATGGGTTGAAGCGTAATTTTCCGAGGGGGAAGAGGAGTCGAAGATTGTTAAGGGCGTAGAATGGGGCAGTCTACCTCTGCTACTACCCCTCTTGCTTTGCATTCGATGGCGCAGTCTAGGCATGATGGCGTGGGGATGAAGAGACTGCCTGTGACAGGTCGGCACTGAGTGGAGCTCTGAGGGCTCCATGATGCAGAGCCAAGGCGTGATAGTGCTGGTGAGTTGATTCGAGTGCCGAATTGAATGGCATTTACTGCTACTGCGAAACGGTTTAATTGCTTTGTGTGCGGGCTTACAGGTGACCATGTGGCTATGCCACTTGTCATCCCATTCCTCTACCATCAGATCAGTCTTGGCGTACACCTGCATCTGGGATTAACCTTTTCACTATTGTTGGCCATATTTCCTCTTGATTATTTACATTTTATCATAGCAAAATTTATTGATAGAATTCATAAGTGCTCTGTTTTGGGATGTCAATATGTTGTCTATGCTTTGTGACTTGAATTTCAACGATTTGTATTCTCAAACTTATGTTTTGTAACTTGGACACTACATATGTAGTTAGCAAGAGAGCACTGCTTTTAGTCTATACTATTTTATTAAATTGTAATATCTTTTCTTTCTTATTTATATGCATTGCAACTTAGCACAATTTTCTTGAGTCACATAGCAACTTATTCTTCTTTTGTGATATTTGGCAAGCTAGTTTCATTGCTTGTGCAACTTTGTGTCTTGGTTTGGTAATTGTATGCTACAACCTTGTTTTTCTAGATTCATGTTATGGTGAAGTTTTATTTTTTCCAACAAGCACTATTTCTTTTGTTGTTGCATATTATGCTTAATGCATTGCATCCTTCTTGTTCTATTTTGTTCTAGTGACCTTGTTGTATATTTGCAAGTTAGAAGCTTTTGTTCTTTGTTTCTTTGTAAGCTAGATGGTAATATTTACATTATAAGAAAACCAAGTTTACATAGATAACCAGATTGTTCCGGGAGACTTAGTGTGGACGTAATACAAGCTAATACAATGACTATCATGTGTTTCCAGTAGTCCACATCTACCCAAAAAGTACATGCAAAATAGGCTATAGCAAGTTGGCCCTTCCAAAATTCCATGTAGTGGATATTATGAGTTTGACAACATAAATAAAAACCATAAACATCTATAGTCAAAGAAAACCATAAAATTCGCCATGATTGCTGAGTAAAGAAAGAACAAAAACATAGACCAGAATGGACCAAGAGTTGCAATACTTAATCTAGAGCAATAACTGGAGAAGTTTCACTGACATTGCCTTAAGGAATGTCTTCTACTAGCGCAATGATGATTGTTGGAGTAGGAGGTTGCCAACCAAAATTAGAGTCTGATTCCAAAGCCATATAACATTGCACCCCAGACATCCTTGAGTGTAAGTCATCCAAGTTGTATCGGATGTCCCTGAGAATCCTTTTGATCTCCTCCTACCTGGAAAATAGTTGATAGTTATCAACTTGTTTGTCTCTTATTTCCATAGGCAACAAGGTGTCGAGTGTCCATATGCAACCAAGGTGTGTAGGAAATGGAGTCTCCTTTTATGGAATTTACCTGGATTAGGAGTCTATCTAGGAGTTGAACTAGTGATTTATGAGTCGGAATGATAAGCTCTGTCTCCAAATTCTTTAGCTTTCAACTTAAGAATTTCATTTCTAATCTTCGGGGGGAGGGGGGGAACTGCATCGAAATGATAATTCACTGAATTTCATTCAAAAAGGTGTCAATGTCGAGAGGAAGAAGCACTTGACGTGCCGCCCTGTCAACTAGGTTGGTTGAGATGCGATGCCATAAGCACTGTTGATGAAGGTCAACTTGGTAAGGGTTGACTCCACAAAGTAGGAGTAGGAAAATGAGAAAGGTCGGGTTGCGAAAACACCTAAGCACAATTACCCCAGAATGAGGGAGAGAGAACTTGGAAATTACATCACGGGACCAAGTTATCGAGATAGAGTTGTAGATTGTCGTCATCAAGATAGGGGTGAAACACCCAAACCTAGTCCCAGAATAAGATAAATATGGCGATGGAAAAAATTGTACCATTTAATAGTAATTAAAAGGAGACTCCAAGAGGATGTCATGAGGGTAAACATAAACCAACAGTCGAGGGTGTTGTCATTTACTGCTCACTCATTGCTTTGCAAATGATCAGTGGTGTAGGATCCATGAGAACAGTGAAGGTGAAGCCATTTCCTAAGCCACACAAGTTATCAAAGCTTGACGAGATCCTCTCCATTGCATAATGCTCGAAAAAGCTTTCTAGTGGTATATAGAAGTCCAAAAAAGGGTTCCCATATCAAAAGTTAGATCTTGTAGAAGATTTCCCCTGAAATGCCCAGCTGATTGAGGAAAATGGCTAAATATGGAGAAAAAAATCACAATCAGGACTTGGGACAATTCATTGCAATTGCATATCAGTATCGGCGGGGAACAGGAGGCAAAGAACATCGACGATTATAGAAAATGCGCTCTGCCGATATCATATATTAGCATCGGCGGGTCAGGGCACCACGTTTATCGATATCAACGAGATTTAAGTCCTGAAGGCTGCGTCGGGGGGCCGATTGCGATACGATGTAATTTCGCCAGGGGGCTGATTGTGATACGATGTAATATCGTCGGGGGGGCGGGGGGGGGGCCGCCGAGAGAAAATAGTCTACAAAGGAAAAGGCTAACAAAATAAGGGTAGGGCCTCCCCTTTCTCTCTCCTCCATGTGGCATCAACGATCGGCGTTTGGCAGAGGTTGTAGTCACAAATTGTTGAAAATCGTTGATATTGCGATATAGAAAAAAATCGCAGGGGAGGGCCAAATTTCAAATATAAAGGAAATGCTGCAAAAATAGGGCTGGGCGGGCCACTTTCTCTCTCTTCCTGGAGGCCACGTGGCAGCATGCGATTGGTCTTTAGAGCTGACAGGGCAGCTAACGTCAGTAGTGACGTGGCAATACGGTTGATGACGCACCCGGTTTCAGTATTTTCAGGGGTTCCATGGGCCCATTTCTGGGTGCCACATCTCACCACTCACAGGGTGACTCGTGGCAGTAATGACATCACCCCGCAGATCGACGATCACAACATTTAAGTGATAAAGGCCTAAGAAAATGATGCAGTGGGATTGCGATATGCGGGACTCCCCCCCGGGTGTGATAGAGTATTACATCGTGGTCTATATGGACCTCACATCTAGACCGTTGGCCTGCCCCAAATAAAAGGGTAAGGCAAGGTTTAAAGCGTCGATATGCAGGATTTGCAATAACAAAGGAAAAGGTCCCGGATGCGATATTTCATAAGCCACATTTCATAAAGTTTTCGCGTCTGGGGAATTGGCTGATGCAATCTAAGAGGCAAACAAAGGCAAACTCGCCTTATAAGGAAAAGGCCCCACACACCTGCTCAAAGCCTTGGCGCTCAAAAGACTAAACCCTTGGTCCCAACCCCTGGTTGTGTAAGGGATTTCAATAAAGGGGTTATAATAAAGAGAGGCTAGGGGGAAATCCAAAGGTTCCCTTTCGCCCGTCCCAGAGGTATAAGCATGTGACCTTTCGCCTGTATGAAGAGGTGAATTCTTGCGCCCCTTGAGACTTCTATCATTAAACCGAGAAAGCACCCCTAGGACGGATCAGGGCGTCGACTGTGCTTGGAAATTTTTTATGGCACAAATCGACGAGGTCAGCGCCCAAAGTAGCTGCAGAGGAAGATATAGGAGATCAAGCCTTTGAAACTAGGTAGAGCAGAGCGCCAAGGGATTCAGTAGAACATTTAAGGCCAAAGTGATAGAGTCGATCCCGGAGGCGGCTGTAGCAGTGAATCAAGAGAGGGAGCATTTAAAACCAAGTATGGGCACCCCCCAGAAGTGGCTCTTCGTAACTCGTTCTCAAGGTCGGCGTCGAAGGTCTTAAATTCAGAATTATGAGAGTTAGCTGAGCAGCATAGGAGCATATGTCGTGAACTAAATGCATCCATAAATAGAAGTGATTACAGGGATGGGGCACTGGGATTGTGCATTAATATCTTACATGTTCCGCAATTTTGTGATGTGCCTTCCTCTGTAAGGCCATTATTATTGTTCTTAATGTTTTTTGGATAGAGAACCTCCCCTAGACGAGACAGCAAGCTGATTTGATAGCTGAAAACTTGGCCCAGGATTTTATGTATGAAACCATGTTTGGAAGCATCCCCTCTTCTTATAGATAGGGGGTTGCAGCACTGAAAAAGGGTTCTGAAATCTGAAAGAAAGTCAGATATTTTTGTAAATTGTATCACTTAGTCACATAGATATTGCAATATATTACATGAATAGTGGTGATTCCTCCTTTGATGTATTACAATATGTTACTCTGTTCCATTCATCTTGTATGTTTTCCTCTTTGAATTCATGCGATAATAGATACTCTGATATTTCATACTTGTCTACAAATTCATATGCGTTAAAGTGTTAATGCATATGCATGTGTGAGGGGTTGAAATTATATTTCCAAAACTGTATTGTGTGAAGCATATATTTCATTTATTCTTTGTCCATTTCATCTTCCTATCACTCAAATATTTATGGTAAATCTTATGGTTTTAGGCTCTATATTATATATATAGAATTCTTGGTACTCTAAGCTCTATATCCTGAGTTGTCCCTTTTATTTGTCTCCTCTCATTTATCTTATAAAGTTGATTAAACTGTAATTCTTTGAAGTGCTTGGCCTTCATTATTTCTGTTATATTTTTGGGAACTATGTGTCTATTCAAATGTTGAAACATACGACTTGTATCTTTAAATGAAAGAACCAACTCTCTGATATCTATGTTTAGAATATAGGTGGTATCTCCTCCTACTAGAGAATCATTTGAGGCACACTGATTTAGATGTACCTAGGCACTGGCCTTGTAAGCAATCCAAGGCTCTCTCTGGGAGAGACATCATCTTTTGGCACCGTTGTTGGGGAATGTATTGAAGGATTTTTCCCCTGGGATACAACAAATTGAGCACCCTTCATGTAGGTGAGTCAAGTCTGTTCTAATTGCATTCACATAACCTTGGAGACTCCACATCCCCCTTATTATCATGCATCACCCTGGCTTTTAAAAGGCCCCATACTTGCTCAGACACCTCACAACAGAAAGCCCCATTTGTTTCTAACCCTGAAAAATTAATTTTCAGAAAAGTCTGGAGAAAGAAACTCCCCCTGCCTCTGCTACCATCTCACTAGCATTTGTCGCTTCCTCCTCCAGTTCTCATCCCATTGTTTCTCAAAATTCAAGACTTGCTCCTAGGACCTTGACATACCCTCCTTCTCCTTCACCCTCTGCGGTTTTGACCTCAGTTCCTCAAGCAAATTTTAATCCTCCTCCACCAATCTAGATGGCTCTTCCAGGATTTGTACTAAACAAGAATACGCCTCTTGACTTACCTTAGCCCTTAAGTGTTATGCCCCAGGACTACTTGAAGCTTTTGCTTAGGTTTAATGGGGAAGATGATAATTTTGCTCAGAGACACATTTAGGCCTTTCATGCTTTTGCTGAGAGCCTGAATGTAAAACAACTAGATGTGGTCCTAGGATTTTTTGTACAGTCCATTGATGGAGAAGCTATAAAATGGTTTAAAACCCTCCCTGATGCCTCCATGACCACCTGGGAGGAAATGGAAATCTCCTTCACACAAAAATGGGGTGAGAAGAGAGATCATGAGTGCCTCCTCACAGAGTTAAATGCCATCAAGAAGAAGCCAAAGGAGAATATCTCAGATTTTAATAAGAGATTCAATAAGAAGTATAACAACTTACCTGTTGAGATAAAACCTCCTCTAGCTATTAATCGGGTAGTTTAATTGGGAGCCTTTGAATCTGACTTTGCACCTTAAGAGAAAGGAAATCTCCTACCTTAGATCAACTCTAGGTCGATGCTCTGGAAGTAGAAGCAAAGTTTGCTTCCATAGGGAAGTCAAGTGGGAAGTAGGAATAGAAGAGGTAAAGAAGAAGCTTCCTCCTCTGGTCAAACCAGAGAATCACCAGACCAAAAGTTGGAGGAGCTAGATAAACGCATCAGGAGTTTGTCACATAAGGTAGGAAAACTTGAAATTTAGAACAAGAGTCCTTCCAAACAAAATTTTCAAGGCAACAGGGATATAACCCACAATATAGAAGACCTCCATTACAGATATTGTCAAGGGAAAGAAAGGAACAACCGGATCAGATCCCTCATCCTCTATATTTAGAAGATGATCCCGATGAGCAATGGTCAGATACACAAGAGATGCAGGGAGACTTATTATTTTCTTTCTCTGAAGAAGAACAAGATAATAAGGTTCACCGGGAGGTCAATCATGGAGAAGCAACAGATAAGGAAGATATGGATTATTATTGCAAATAGTTTGCAGAGTTCATGTTGGCACATCCACAACATAAACATAACCTATCTTCAAAGAAGAGGTTAAGAGAACCAAAGCAATAGGAGGAAATTTCTCCCCAAGTTACTCCTCTAATACCAGACAAAGGGAAAGGCAAGCTAAATCCTAACCCTGCCAGGATAAAAGTCCCTTTGAATAAGGAAATAAATCACTTAGAGGAGCACATAGCAAAGGAAGCACTTGTTTTGCAGAAAAACACCACTGGTAGTGAAGGGGAAGTTGAGCGAGGAGGTGTAGAGAAGACCTAATCTACATTCAACCTTCAAATGGAGCTTGACAAGGTAAATATTTTTGTTCCACTGACTAAGCTTTTGAAGCAGCCTACCTATAAAGATCATGTATCTCAATTCATGCTCCCATCAGTTTCATCACCCACCCAGGATTCTCTAAATCTTCAAGAAGAGAGGCCAATGGTGATCTTTGGACCACATGTGGAAGAACTTGATCCTTTTATTGCACCTTTCTATGTAACTCTAGGAATTCATGATCTTCTTTTACATAATTGCATGTTGGACTCTGGAGCCTCCCACAACCTCATGCCATTGGCAGTAATGGAATAGCTTGGCTTGCCGATCACCAGGCCCTACAAGGACCTTTACTCTTTCAACTCCAAGAGAGTCAAATTTTTGGGTATGATAAAGGATTTGGTGGTGAAAATGGCTTAGGTCCCTAAGGAGAGCGTGGTAATGGACATATTAGTGGAAGATATACCCCCTCGTTTTGTCATGTTGCTATCTAGATCTTAGGGTTCCAACGTAGGGGTCTCCATCAAGTTGGATCTAACATAGGCCACCATTCCAACCTTTGGAGGAGAGCAAAGGAGGCTATATAGAGAATCCAGGTTTGTAAAAAATGTGACCTCAGCTAAAGGCTCAAAGAACTCCCTAGTCTATGGAAAAGAAAGTGACCTCTCCTGCCTATTTCTAGAAGAATATGAGGCTATCATAGAAGAAACATCAGTCCACCTAACATGGCCATCAGAACATCAGCTTACAAGTAAAAGAAAAGTATGGAAATTATATTTTGATGGAGCTAATTCAAAAGAAGGAAATGGGGTAGGAGTATTGTTTGTATCTCCTTAAGGCCGCCTAATACCCCTCTCATTCAAGCTAGAATTCGAAGCAACCAACAACATGATGGAGTATGAAGCATTGATCCTTGGGTTACAGACTAAAAAAAATCTGAATATTGAATGTCTAACATTGTATGGAGACTCTGAGCTGGTCGTAAGGAAAATCAAGAACCAATGCCAGGCCAAACACCCTAGACTGAGGATGTACCAAAATGAACTGTGGGACTTAATTGATAATTTCTTCTTGGCCTTCAACATCCATTTTCTACCCAAGGAAAAAAATAGGATGGCCGACTCTCTTGTTGTAGCTGCAAGTGCTTTCAAGCCCCCTCTAAATCCTCTCCTCAGATATGAGGTGGAAGTTAGGTACAGACCCTCCGTACCTGTTAACATTAAGCACTGGAAAGTGTTCGAAGATGAGCAAATGAAACAATTCATAGAGGTCATTGGGGAGTTTTCTAACTCCACCATCGATCAAGAAGAAGAAGTAGAATAAGAAGCAGGTCAAGAAGCCGCTTCATGGAAAGATGTAGTGGTTGGGCACAAAATTTTGCAACTGAAAGAGAACACTATCCATCGCGGAGTAGTCCCACTAGAAAGGATTTTTAATAAAGACGACATAGCCACCAAACAAATAGATCATGAGATGGATGATCAAGTACAAGATTGCAATATTGGATCAGAGGAGGAGCCTCAAATGATCAAGTTGTCAAAAGGAATCTCCTTGCATTATAAACAAAGGTATTTAGATATTTTCAAAGCCTACAAAGATATTTTTTCTTAGTCTTATGATGATTTTAAAACATTTGATACTAACATCATACAACATAAGATTCCTTTAAAGAGTGGAGTGAAACCCTGCAAGCATAAACTTAGACAAATAAATCCACTCTTACTCCCCTCCATTGAAAGGGAGGTAAGGAAGTTGCTACAAGAAAAGATTATAGTACCTTTAATATACTCTTAGTGGGTAGCGAATCTAGTCCCAGCTCGTAAGAAGAATGAGGAGATAAGGCTATGTGTAGACTTTCAGAACCTAAACAAGGCATCTTTGAAAGACAAGTGCCCACTGCCCAAGATGGATAATATATTGCAATCTATGGTGGATGGATTCTCTGGATATAATCAAGATCGCTTTCACCACCCCATGGGGAACATTTATGTCTGCTCGCATGCCTTTTGGGCTGATAAATGCAGGGGCCACATTTCAGAGAGCCATGGACATAACTTTTATGGGGGGGCGAGACAAATTTGTGGTGGTTTACTTGGATGACATCACAATGTTTTCCAAGACTATGGAGGAACACATCCTCCACTTAGAACTCACCTTTGAGAAGTGCAGGAGATATGGTCTCTCCTTGAATCCTAAGAAATCCCAATTTTCCCGAAGTGAGGGGAACCTGCTAGGACATGTAGTATCACATGAGGGTGTGAAGATTGATCCTAAATGAGTTGAATCCATCAACCACATTCCTCTACCCAGGAATAAGAAAGAAGTCCAAGCCTTCTTGGGGAGAATAAATTTCTTGAGGCAATTTATACCCAACTACACAGAGATTGTCATGGTATTACAGACATGCTCAAGAAGTGAAATGAAGTCAAGTGGAGCCCCATCCCCTGTGATTCTTTTAGCATAATCAAAGAAGCTTTGGCTGAAGCCCCAGTGTTAGCTAGTCCCAACTATGCAGCGTTGTTATAGATCTTTTCTTTCGCCTCTCCACATACCATTTCTGCAGTGTTGCTACAGAAAAATAAAACAGGTCATGAGCAGCCCGTCGGCTTATTCAACCAAGTATTAAGGGACATTGAACTAAGATATAATATATTGGAGAAAAAATCCTATGCACTGGTCAAGGCTCTGAAGGCATGTCATGTGTATGTTCTACAATTGAAGATCACAACATTTGTCCCAACAACAACAGTCAAGGGCATCTTGGTGCAAGGAGATAACAAGGGAAAGGGGGCAGGTGGATAGCGAAAATACAGGAATATGAGTTGGAAATAAATCCTACCAAGCTCATTAAAGGCCAAGGTCTGGCCAAGGTTTTGTCTGAATCCAATTTCCAAGCACTAGGGATAAATCTGACCACAGAGAAAGACAGACCAGAGGAGCACCAAATCAATATGAAAACATCTGTGTAGAAAATCTATGCCAAGTACGAGGGATCACCATGGTACAAGAATATCGTTCATTACCTATTATTCTTGAGGTGCCCTCTGGGGCTGGATGTCTCCAAATATCGAAGCCTGAGGTTGCAAGCCCAAAAATATATCATATCCAACGGCCTACTCTATTGGAAGGACCTTGTGGGGGTATTGTTGCTATGTTTGGTGGAAGGAGAGACCCATAAGGTGATTGGGGAGTTTCATGAAGGATTCTGTGGAGAGCGTTACAGCTAGAAGACCATGGCACACAAAATCCTCAAGGTTGGATTTTACTGGCCTATGTTGTTCCAAGATGTCTATAACAAAGTCAAGAGGTGCTATAAATTCCAGGTGTTTGCTAAAAGACAAAATTTTGATCCTCTCCCCCTGATTCCTGTGCATGTGGAGGAGCCTTTTAGATAGTGGGGATTGGACTTTATAGGAGAGATCAACCAACCATCCAGTGTCCAACACAAATGGATATTGGCAGCCACTGACTACTTCACCAAGTGGGTAGAGGCCATCCCAGCTAGAAATGCTACAGATTCAGTGGTGATGAAGTTCATGGAGGAGAACATATTGTCCCACTTTGGTTTCCCTTTTAAAATCATCACTGATAATGCGCAGATATTCAAATCTGCCAAGTTCACTAGCTTCTGCCATAAATACAATATCATTATTGGACACTCCACTACATACTATCCTCAAGGCAATGGTTTGGTTGAGTCCTCAAACAAAGTTGTGCTGAGGGTGTTGAAGAAGACTATTGCTAAAAACTAAAGGAATTGAGATTCCCAACTGAAGTTTTCTCTATGGGCCAACTGAGTAACGCCTAAATGATCCACTAGGAAATCACCTTTTGAGTTAGTGTATGGCAAAGTTGTTGTCTTCCCAATTCAACTAGCAATCCCAGTAGCAAGGTTGTTACAAGAATCTGAAGAGGAGCCAAGTCCCTTGACAAGGAATATTAATCAGTTGGTTGAGCATCAGGAGAACAGAGAACAAGTGGAGGCCAAACTATCCAATTATCAACAAAAAATAAAATCTATGTTTGACAAGAAGGCCAACGACATACCTCTTCAGCCAGGAGATTTAGTTCTCAGGTGGGATGTCCAATGGGAGGACAAAGGCAAACATGGAAAATTTGATCCACTATTGTTTGGCCCCTTCAAGATTGAAGAAGAGAGAGGGAACAACACATTTCTACTTGAAAACTTGGATGGTGAATTGTTGTAACTACCAATGAATGTTCAGTTCCTTAAGTTCTATTTTCAAAATTAAGAATTAGTTGTCTTACACTCATTGTAAATATCCAATGTGTTTACTGCAATTGTCATTTGAATTTTCTTTTATTGTAAAAATTTATGCTTTTGTGAAAGTTATAGTTTTATTGAGAAGTGACTCCATGCCCAAAAGCATGGTTCACAGTGTGCCGGCTCTTAGCACCTTGCTGGCAAGGCATTGTCCCCATATGGAGCCAATGTTTTCATTTAGTGTTTACTCATAGATTTACAAATGATCAGTGGTCCAGGATGCATGAGAACAGTGAAGTTGAAGCCATATCCTGAGCCACAAAAGTTATAAGAGCTTGATGAGATCCTCTCCATTGCATAATGCTCAGAAAAATCTTTCCGATGGTATATAAAATTCCAAAAAAGGGTTCTTGGATCAAAAGTTAGAGCTGATAGACGATTGCTCCTGAAAAGCCCAACTGATTGAGGAAAATGGCTAAGTATGGAGGAAAAAAATCACAATCGGAACTTGGGACAGTTCATCGCAATCACATATTAGTATCGGCGGGTACTAGGAGGAAAATAACATCGGCGATTCTAGAAATTGTGATCCATCGATCCCCGATATCATATATCAACATCGACGATTATGGAAATTGTGATCCGTCGATATCATATATCGACATCGGCAAGTCAGGGTGCCACGTTTATCGGTATCAATGGGATTTAAGTCTTGAAGAATGCGCCGGGGGGCCAATTGCCATACAATTTAATATTGCCAGGGGGCCCGAGAAATTCATTAACAAAGAAAATGGTTAACAAAACAGGGGCAGGTCGGCCCCCTTCTCTCTCCTCTCTCTCCTCCAAGTGGCACAATCCCGAATCTCGCATCACAACAGTCCCGTAACCTAAAACTTCAAAGGCCTTGTGGGGTCCGATTTGCAATTTTTGTGTAACATCATCGGGGAGTCGAGAAAATAGTTTACAAAGGAAATGTCTGACAAAACAAGGGTTGGGCCTCCCCTTTCTCTCTCCTCCACGTGGCATCGACGATCAACGTTCGACAAATTGTTGAAAACCGTTGATATTGTGATATAGAACAAAATCATCAGGGAGGGCCAAATTTCAAATACAAAGCGAAATTCCTGCAAAAACAAGGTCGGGCAGGCCACTTTCTCTCTCTTCCTGGAGACCATTAGGCGACATGTGATTGGTATTCAGAGTTGACAGGGCAGCAAACGTCAGCAGTGACATGGCAGTATGGTTGATGATGTGGTAGAGGACATGTGTCACCCAATTTTAGTGTTTTCGAGGGTGACATGGGCCCATTTCTAGGTGCCACGTGTCACCACTCATAGGGTGACACATGGCAGTAATGACGTCACCCCGCAGATCGACAATCACAGTAGTTAAGGGTTAAAGGCCTAAGACAACAATGCATGGTGATTGCAATATGCGAGACTCCCCTCGAATGAGATAGAGTATTATGCCATAGTCTATATGGACCTCGTGTCCAGACCGTTGGCCTGCCCCAAGGAAAAGGGTAAAGCAAGGTTTAAAGCGTCGATATGCAGGATTTGCGATAATAAAGGAAAAGGTCCTGGATGTGATATTTCATAAGCCACATTTCATAAAGTTTTCACGTGCGGGAGATCGGCCAATGCGGTGTAAGAGGCAAACAAAGGCAAACTCGAATTATAAAGAAAAATTCGCCCTACACAACTGCTCAAAAGACTAAACCCCTGGTTGTATAAGGAATTTCAATAAAGGGGCTATAATAAAGAGATGTCGGGGAGAAATCCAAAGGTGCTCTTTCGCCTTTCCAAGAGGTATAAGGATGTGACCTTTCACTTATATGAAGAGGTGAATGCATGGCCCCTTGAGACTTCTATCATTAAATCGAGAACGCACCCCCAGGCAAGATCAGGGTGTCGACTGTGCTCAGAAGGTTTTTATGGCAAAAATTGATGAGGTCGACACCGAAAGCAACTATAGAGGAAGATATAGGAGATCAAGCCTTTGAGACCAGGTAGAGCAGAGCACCGAGGGATTCAGTAGAAAATTTAAGGCCAAAGTGATGATTCGGTCCCGGAGGCGACTGTAGCAATGAGTCAGGAAAGGGAGGATTTAAAACCAAGTATGGGCACCCCCCAGAAGTGACCCTTTGTAACATGTTCTCAAGGTTGGCACCGAAGGTCTTAAAGACAGAATGATGAGAGTTAGTTGAGCAACGCAAGAGCATATGCCTTGAACTAAATGCATCCATAAAACATAAGTGATTACAGGGATGGGGCACTAGGATTTTGCATTAATGTCTCACCTATTCCATGATTCTGTGATGTGCCTTCCTCTGGGATGTCATTATTATTGTTCTTAATTTTTTTAGGAAAGAGAACATCCCCTAGCCGAGAGAGCAAGCTGACTTGACAGATGAAATCTCAGCCCATGATTTTATGTATGAAACCATGATTGAAAGCACCCTCTCTTCTTATAAATAGGGGGTCGCATAACTGAAAAAGGGTTCTGAAATTCGAAAGAAAGTCATATATTTTTGCAAACTGTATCACTTAGTCACATAGATCTTGTATAATATTACAGGAATAGTGGTGATTCCTCCTTTGATGTATTACAGTCTGTTACTCTATTCCATTCATCTTATATGTTTTACTCTTTGAATTCATGTGATAATAGATATTATGATATTTCAGACTTGTCTACAGATTCATTTGCATTAAAGTGTTAATGCATATGCCTGTGTGAGGGGTTGAAATTATATTTCCAAAACTGTATTGCGTAAAACATATATTTCATTTCTTATATGTCCATTACATCTTCTCGTCACTCAAATAGTTATAGTAAATCTTATGATTTCAGGTTCTGTATTTTATATATCACTCCAGGAAACTCTCCTAGGTTGCAGCTCGGAGATGCGTGGTAACATATAATCTTCAATATTGTTCTCTGAACTATTGGAATAAATAATGGTCTGGATCAAGCTAGATAACTGCTTTGACTCTGTTATTACTCAAGACATGCATGAAAACCCTCAGCCTACAAGGCTTTAGACCACTAATGCTCAATAGTTTGTAGATTAAGTGAGTGAATGGAGAATACTAACCATACCAACAGATACATACATAACCATATGATGGCCAGCTACAGAAAGTAAATGAAACTTGCAAGTCTAATACATCAACGCAAAGATAAGATGACAGTTATTTGACATTTGACACAAAAGAAACCTGAACGGCCTGTTCAAGTGCAAGCTTAGAACAAAAGAGAATTTGGGATATTGAACATATAACAACAAAAGAAGCTTTTATTACTGATGAATGAAGATGAGAAGTTGAGTTGGCAGAGTCTCCATAGTCTCCAGAAGTTGAACCCTTCTTACATTTAGTTTCCAGCCTTTTATAGGCCCTTTACAATGCTCTCTGGCTTTCAGAGGTCTCCAGTTGTCCTAACCTATCCCCTTTGGCTTTAATTGCTTGATTGCGTATGAGGATACAATTCTCCTTCCATCACAAAAACGACAATTAATTCTGGTACAACGCTGCCCTGCTAGATGGCTAGTTTGATCGTGCCAGTGAGGCTCTATGACTGTTTATTTATACTTGACTACATCGTGCTATGTCCTTCCTCTTTCGGTCATGCTTTTCGGTATTTCAGTTTAGCAACCTGACTGTCACAATACTGATAGAGTCAACCACCTTCCTCCTCGGGTAACTAATAAGAAGTAGAGTACGAGGTGCATGGGTGGCTGGACGTGCTAAATAGGAAGAACAGAGTAATGGTAGGGTGGTGGAGGACAAGCGGGTAGCTGTTGGATGAATTAAATCGGATGGACATAGTAATGGCAGGGTGGTGAAGGAAAAGCAGGAGCAGTCATGGATGAGGGCTGCTGGAGCGGAAGAAATGGATGGAGGAGATTGATTGCATGAGGTTTGCAGTCTTTAGTGGGAGCGGAAAAGGTCTGAACCGTTGGATCTCGGTGGACAGATTGGATTGTTATCAGGTGGAGGAGGTGCTTGGATGATAGTGCCCCGGGGAGGTTTTTTTTGGGTGGTTATGGTTTCTATCGGGTGCTTATCAGGCGGTAAGTGGAAAAGTGTGGAGTCTACCCTATGCCACCCACTGCACGCCACATAGTGGAGGGGGAAGAGAGAAAACCGCCTTTATCGGGCAGGTACTCCTCTGGTTAGTTGCCCGTGCGATAAGAGTGACAACCGTTAGATCTAGCGGGAGTGATCTAACAACGGAGATTGATCAAGCATGTCTCGTCGATCGGGTGAAATGTGTGCCGTCAGATCGACGAGGAGATCAACGGCAGATGGACACAGAAGTACGAGATGTCCTCGAGCAATGTGCGGAGGGCGCATATGACGGAAAAGTAAGGTTTTTCGGGAGTTTTTGGGTTAATTTTTTTAAGTCTAAGGTGGAAGAGGGTTTCGTTATGAAGTGAGGGTCGGGTTAATATATGAGCGGAGTATAATGTAAGTGGAAAAGTGGGTGAAAGTGGAGTGATGGCTTGTGTGGGGACTTCTCCATGACAGCAAAATGGGCCATTTCCCTCCATCAGCCTTCAAGCTAGCAGCGCTGCACCTCAAGGCTAACATTGACTCCTTCTAGGGATGAAAGCCTCCTTGTGAGGTTTCAAGAACTGTAGACCACTGCCTTTCCAGTAAAACCAAGATCAAATCTTCCTCCTAGTGTTCCATTAGGCATGGAGTCTATTTTTCATAAAAATAAAAACTGACAATGTTAAGGCCTTTACAACCTTAAACAAAATAAAGCTTGAGAAATCGCCCATTTATTGGGCCATCGAAAACATTTTCCCCCTCCAGATTGTGAAGGACGAAGGTGTTGTTTGTGTGAGCCCAGGTAATGACAAAAGGTCCTATTCACAAGGCGTCAAATTTGCCATGATTACCCTTATTTTCCTTGAACGCATCCCACTTGAGGACCTAGTCACCAACCTGAAAACCGTCCATGTTTTCCTTTTTATCAAAGACTTCCTTGATCTTCTTTTGATGCATTGCTGATTTCTCAATTAGTTGTTCCCTGATCTATTGGACTTCAACCAAGTCACTCATCCTCCTTGCCATGTCGTCTCCTTCATCCAGCTCCTCTTGCAAGAACTTGGCCACAGGGAGGGTCAATTGGATAGGAAAAATAGCATCTGTACCATACACCAACTTGAATGGAGAGTTCCCTATGGATTTCTTGGTGGTAACTCTGTCAGCCCAAAATGCAAACTTCAGCTTGGAATCCCAGCTCCTTTTGTTATCTTCCAGTAGTTTTTTTATTATTCTTACCAAGCTCTTATTCGACGATTCTGCCCAGCCATTGCCTTGAGGATAGTATGAGGTAGAATGCACTAATTGAATGCTCATTGATTCACACATGTCCACCAATTCCTTCGCTCTAAAAGTTGTTGCATTACCAGTGACTAGCTTGGTTGGGCAGCCAAATCTAGTGAAAATATTCTCGGTTAGGAACTTCATGACAACCTGGTGATCAACCTTCTTAGTGGGTATACCTTCAATCCATTTGGTAAAATAGTTAGTGGCTACTAAAATCCACCTGTTCTGGCCATTGGAATGTGGATTAATCTCCCCTATGAAATCTAAACCCCACTGCTGTAAGGGACCATTGGTGTGTATGGGCTTCAAGGGCAGAGATTTCAACTGTTGTATACCTATAAACCTTTGGCATTTGTCACAAGATTTCACAAATGAAAACACATCAGAGAACAGAGCAGGCCAATAATACCCAGCCCTTAGGATCTTGTGGGTTGTAGTTTTCCAATAATGATGCCCTCCACAGATGCTAGAATGAAACTAGTGCATAACTTCCACAGATTGTTCTTTGTCTAGACATCTCAAGAGGATTCCAGATGGGTCCCTCTAATAAAGCAGGTTCTTATTAATACAAAACTTAGTTGATTTGAGCTTAATGGTCCTGGCCTGACCCAAGCTAAGCCCTTAAGGAACTTCTAGCTTCAATAAGAAATGAACTATACTGGAATACCACTCACAAGTGGCCAAATTCTCAACCAAATACTAGTTTTGTTCGTGCTTTCCTGCTGCTTCCTCTGTTTGTTCTCCATCTAAATTTAAGCTCATGCAATTTATGTCCAGCAGACTGCAATTCTCCTCGGCCATAAGCTTAGCCAAGCCTTGGCCTTTAACAAGCTTGGTGGGCTTCACCTCTATATCGAATTCTATGAGTTTTGCAATCCATTTGGTTCTTCTTCCATCAACATTCTGATGGGTTAGGACATCCTTCACTGAGGTTGAAGGCACATAGGCAACCACCTTGGAGTGCAGAATGTAAATTCGGAATGCCTTTAAGGACTTTATAAGAGCATATGCCTGTTTTTCAATCAGGTCATACCGTAATTCAACATCCCTCAATGTTTTGCTGAAGAAGGCCACTGGGTGCTCTACACCTTTACCATTTTTCTACAACAAGACTGTTGCAAGTGTATCATAAGAGGCAAAAGAGAAGATATAAAAATCCTTGGTGTAGTCTGGGCTGATTAAAGTGGGAGCTTCCATGATAGCTCTTTTGATGGCTTCGAAAGATCTTCTTGCAGCCTCTGTCCATTTTATCTCTGATCCCATTTTTAGCATGGAAGTGATGTGCTTCACCAGCTCTGCAAAGTTTGGAATAAACCTCCTCACAAAGTTAATTCTACCCAGAAAGGATTGGATGTCCCTTTTTGACCTTGCGGTGGACAATGGTTGTATTTCTTAAACTCTTTCTGGATCAATTTTGACACCTACAGCAAAAACAATATGCCCTAAAAGTTTGCCTTCTTCAAGAGCAAACTGTGACTTCCTTGGATTTACTAAAATTCCAAACCTTCTACACTTTAGGAACACCTTCCTCAAATGTTGTAAATGATCCTTGTGACTACTGGAGAAAACTGTTATGTCATCAAGATAAATAAGGACAAACTTGTCCTTCTCTCCCACGAAGGCTATGTCCATGTCCCTCTGAAAAGTAGCCCCAGCATTCATCAATCCAAAAGGCATCTTAGAGTACATGAAAGTGCCCCAAGGAGTAGTGAATGCAGTCTTTTCTTGGTCTTTTGAGTGTATGGCAATCTGATTGTAGCCTGAAAATCCATCCAAGAAAGACATGACTCTAGCCTCTGAAACTTTTTGCAGCAAATGTTCCATCGTGGGCAGGGGGTAGTTGTCTTTTTTAGAGCACTTGTTCAGATTCCTGAAATCAACACAAAGCCTAATTTCTCCATTCTTCTTCCTCACTATCACAAGGTTAGCTATCCACTTCAAGTACCTTAGGGGAACTATGATTTGGGAATTTAACAACTTCTTGATCTCCTTTTCAATCAAACGTGACAAGAGAGGGTTAATCAGCCTCAATTTCTGTTTGAAGGGGATGGTGTTCTTATCCAGTGGAATCTTAGGTTGAATAATGCCGGTGTCATAGGTTTTAAGGTCGTTGTATTCCCAAGCGAAGACATCGGAAAATTGTTTCATCAGGGTGAAATATTTAGAGCTTTGGACAGAGGACAAGCGAGTGGACAAATTGATATACTTTGGATGGGTTGGACTCCCTATATTATGTTCCTGAACTGTAGACTCACTTTCTTTTTTGGCAGGTTTATAAGGTACATCATTATGGTCAAACAACCTCTCTAAGGGCACCAACCATTTGGGTATATGATTACTAGGTAGCTACATAATGCTATCCTGGCCAATTTTGTCTCTTAGCTTGGGCTGGTTACATTCCTCAATGGCTTCATTCTCTTGGTCAATTTGCATTTCAAAGAATTCATCAATGACCTATAGAAACCTATTGACTTCATCATCATCTTCAAAAACTTCCCAGTACTTGACATTGTCAGGCAAAGACGGTCTACATTTCACTTGCACTTCATAAGTCAATTTAGGAGGCAAAGGAGGGATAAAAGTGCTAGCAGACACGGCAAGGGAATCAACAAGTTGATTCTTAGCTGTAGGGATGTACGAAATACTAAAGCTATTGAAAAAGTCCTTAAGCTTCCATACCTCATCTCTGTATGCTTTCAGCCTAGGGTGCTTCGCTTGGAATGTCTTGTTCACCTATTGAATAATAAGGTCTCCATCTCTAAACATTTTCAGATATTTTATGCCTATTTCTTTAGCAGCGTTTAAGCCCAACATCAAGGCTTCATATTCTGCTATGTTATTGGTGACCTGAAAAAGTTAGCTTGGAAGATAAATGTATGCATTATTGATCTGAAAATCACCCTTTGAGTGATCTCAGTTAAAGAATTATTGAATGAAGGTATTACAGACTCATGTGCTAGTGTGTGTCTATGTTATTTTAGGCAATGGATCGATCAGATTGCAAAATACATAGACACTGGAAAATGAAAAAAAAACAGAGAAACACAGTAAGCAAATACAAGAATACAACAAATTAATAAGGAGTTCACCCTATCCTCCAGGGCTACGTCTCCAGTCTAGCTTTCAGTGGTGGCCTTCTTTTATTGTGTCTTAAAGCAGAGAATTAAAATGAAGGAGCTCAATCTGAGTCTCCTGAAACAGAATTGTTTGGCAGGGTGGTTCTTGGATTCCCCAAGCCACTAGAGTGCACAGACTCTTTTCCTTACCAGCTCTTCACCTTTCTGGTCTTTAATGGAAGGAGCCCAATATGGTACTTGATTCCCAACAGATCCCCTCAGGGGTGGCTTGAACCTCTCAAGCTTTCTGGTGCTCGACGCTGCCTATGGTCAGCTCAGCCCTCTGTCTTTCTGCTTTTTCTTCACTATCTTTTCTTCGTTTTCTCTATCTTCTTCCTTTTCCTCTCTTTTCCATCTTCGATGTCTTCTGCTTTTCCTGTTCATGGCTTTAAAGCCAATCAATCTAAGGACTATTTGATTCCCCTTCTTCCTTCGTCGGATCGCCTGCTGCTGTTCGCTTGGAATTCCCTATCTCTGCGTCATGGTCATCAGTTCACAGGGAGTGGCCACTTGTCTTCCAACGAACTGCGCCAACTCTTCCTCGTTGGTTCGGTTCTTCGGTTACATCACAGAATGAGTCATCCACCACCTCAACAGTCAAATTGGACCTCAAATCCTTGTAGATCTCGGCTTAATCCCCTGCCAAATCCGGTTCTTTCATCAGGTGAATTCTTAGCCGTTAGATCTGGAGCCTCCCAATCCGATGTCATTCGCTCATTTCGCACAGTTGACTTGCTCGACCGTTAGCATGCAATGACTGGTGTTTTTCTCTCTCCTCTGCTTGCCACGCTTCAGGTGCTGAGTGGAATCGCTCATTTTTCTCCAAATCTGCTTACCGCCCAAGGGTGCCCCCGATAAATACCGCCGTTTTTTGGAGCACGAGTCCCGCCTTCAGCCTTTTGCACTTTTCCCCATAGTTTTCCCAACTTCCATGTGACCAAGTGCTTCGAGGCCTTTCCATTTCGAGGGGTTTTTCCCAGTGAAGCACTAATCGTGCATCAAAAACTACCTCCTTTTCCCAATCCAGGCTTTCCAAGTGCCAATTGCACCTCCTACGCAGTCTCCATGGGCCTCGGTCAGCTTGCTTTGACCGAGGTCCTCGTCGTTCCACGCTGGATGCCAACTGCCACTATTCAGATGTTTTCCTGATCGCTCTTTGCTCTTGAATTTGAAGTTTGTCCCAATCTGATACAGTCATGGTACTTTGATTATTCTTCATGGATCCAATTCAGATCACGACCTTCCCACTGAAAAAGCTTTTGGACCACCAAAAGTTGGTTTTCAAGCATCGACCAAGTGAGGGTACTGTTGTCTCACTTGTCCAATCTCAATCCACTTTGCATTGCTTGGCTTTGAACCCTTGAGCCCTACTCTGAGGTACTCAACATCTCCTCTACGCGTCGTCCTCACCTTCCTATCCAGAACTATGTCTTCCTGCAATTCATTAAGATATTCAGGTAACAGGTCATCAATAGAAGGCAATTGACTATGCTCTTCGGGATCCTCAATTAGAGAGGGTTCAAACAATCTCAAGCAATCTGCATTCATGACTGAGTAGATGTGCATGTAAGCTCATAGATCAAGGCGGAAAGCATTTTCGCCAATCTTCTCAAGTATTTTGAAAGGTCCATACCTGATGGGATTTAGCTTTTTACCTTCACCTTGCATCCTGTCCTTGCTGATATACAGCCAGACTTGATCACCAACTTGGAAATTATGCTCCATCTAATGCTTGTCATGCCTAGCCTTGTATTTGGCTTGGCTCTTTTCCAGTTGTTCCTGTACTGCCTGGTGGATCTCCTGGATTTGTTCAATGAACCTAGTTTCCATGTCCACATCACTGTGTCCCTCAACTGTGGTATCTTTACCAAAGACAAAATCTAAAGGAGACCTTGTTGTGAAACCAAAACAGGTCTCAAAAGGAGATCTCTGTGTAGAAGAATGTTTTGCTCTATTGTAAGCATGTTGCACATAACACAAATGTTCATCCCAAACCTTAGGATGTTTGCTACAATATCCTCTGAGTAACCAAATCATTGTCCTGTTAACTACTTCTGTCTGGCCATCAGTTTATGGATGAAAAGCTATGCTTTTCTTCAGTTTGGTGTCCATCAGTTCCCACAGACTTGACCAAAACTTCCCCACAAATCGGGTGTCTCGATCAGATACAATGGAAGTGGGTAATCCAAAATGAACCCATACATGTTCAAAAAATAGTTGTGCAGTTTGTTCAGCTGTAATCTATTTATTACAAGGTATCAAAATACACATTACTGAATCTATCCACAACAACATATAGATAATCATGACCTTTCCTAGATTTAGGCAATCCTCCAACAAAACCCATGGAAACACTTTCCCAAGGGTGAGAAGGTACTGGTAATGGAGTGTACAAGCCTAGCTTTCTATTGTTGGGCTTTCTTTTAGCACACATAGTACACCCTCTTACATATTTAGAAATTGTCTCATTCATTTTTGGCCAATAACAAAATCTTTGCAGCTGTGCAACTGTTTTATTTACCCCAAAGTGACCTGATATCAGAGAAGTGTGTGATTCTCTAATTATCTTTACTCTCTCAGTTTGTGGAATGTAGAATTTTCCACAATGGTATAAGAGTCGGTCCTTTACATGATAATCCAATTCTTCTACTATTTTTCTTTGACTTAAAGTTGCATATACATCTTTGAAATCTATATCTTGAGCATATTGTTCAATGTAGCTTTCATGTAGCACCGAATTATGCTTAAGTATAGTAGATGCATTTATAATGGGTCTAGATAACATGTCTGCAACTTTATTGTGTATGCCCTTTTTATATCTGATGACTAAATGAGACTGTTGTAGAAAACCCATCCACCTATAATGTCTTGATTGCTGCAACTTAGTTTGGGAGTGTAGATATTGAAGTGGTTGATGATTAGTATGTATTACTGTCTCTTTGCCCATTAAGTAATGTTTCCACTTTTTCACACTCTAAACTAATGCATACAATTCTTTATCATATGTCAGATAGTTAACTACTGCAGGATTAAAAGTCTCAAAATGATAACATATGGGTTTACCGTGTTGTGTCAACACTACTCCCATGGCATAGTCACTGGCATTTGTTTGGATCTCAAATGGTCTTTGCAGATCAGGTAGTGCTAGTACAGGTGTCGTAGTAATCTTTTCTTTCAAGGTGTTGAAGGCTTTCTGATGTTTGCCTCCCCACTGAAACACCTTGTTCAATCATGTTAAAGCATGTAAGGGAGCTGCAATTGAGGAAAAGTTAGAAATGAACTTCCTCCAATATTGTGCTACCCCTAAGAAGCTTCTCACTTGTGTAGCACACTTGGGTTTAGGCCAGTTTACAATCACTGCCACTTTAGAGGGATCTATCTTCAATTCACCACCCCCTACTATATGACCCAAATAATTTAGAGATGTTTTTCCAAATCCACATTTTGAGAGTTTAACATGAAGTTTTTCTCTTTTCAAAACATCTAATGTTTGCTTAACATGATTTAAGTGTTCTTCCCACATTTTACTGAAAATCAGAATGTCATCCAGATACACAACAACAAAATCATCAAGAAAAGGTCTGAGTACATCATTCATTAATCTCATGAAAGTAGCAGGAGCATTAGTTAAGCCAAAAGGCATAACTAGCCACTCATACCATCCCTGCTTTGTTTTGAAAGCAGTCTTCCATGCATCCTGTTCTGCTACTCTAACCTAATGGTATCCACTGTGCAAGTCTAGCTTGGTGAAATAAACAGCTTCCTTCAATTGATCTAAAAGATCATCTATGCGAGGAAGTGGATAACAATTTTTTATTGTTATCTTATTCAGTGCTCGGTAGTCAATGCACATTCTCCACGAGCCATATTTATTTCTCACCAAAACAATTGGTGACCCACATGGTGATGTGCTAGGCCATATGAACCCCTTCTCAAGCAACTCCTGCACCTGCTTCTTGATTTCAGTATTCTCTAAAGCAGACAACCTGTACATTCCAATGTTAGGCAAAGGAGCATCTTGCTGCAAAATAATATCATGTACTATCTCCTTTTTAGGTGGCAGACCTTTAGGTTCTTGAAACAAGATATCATACTTTGAAACAACTTTCTAAGTCATCTTGTTGTTTAGCATTACAACCCTCAAATACATTGGTTTTATCAAGTTTCTTTTCCTTTACAACCATCAGTAAGAATTGTTTGCATGAATTTATCATTCTTTTCATCTTCCCTAAGTTTATGAGAGTATAATTATTCTTGAGCTTATGAGCTCTTACAAAGTATTCGATTCCATATTTAACAAGTAGATACTTGTTCTCAACTCTATAGAAAATAGCTTTCCTATCATACAATTAAGGACTTCCTAAAACAATTCCACATATGTATCCAAAGGAATTACATCTAACTCAACCTCATCTACAAATGCTGACCCAAAGAAAACTTGAGTTTGCACTGTCTAGTCACTTGTAGTTGTGCTTTATCATTCAACCATCCTAATGGGTATGGTTTCTTGTGAGGTGTAGTTGCTAATCCCAATTTCTTTACAAATGCTTTAGAAATCAAATTTACTTGTGAACCACTATCAAACAAAGTATCAATCTTTTGATGTTTGGAAACAATTCGAATATGGAAAATGTCATGTCTTTTTCTCTCATGTTCTTCATCAATAATAGATTGAGCATAATTACTAGTAGATGCTTTAGAACTCTTACCTTTTATACATGTGGCTGCAATGGTTGTTTCATCTCCCGAGTCTAACCCAAAATCTTTCTGAATAGCTGCAACAGTCTTCTTCTTCTTTCCCTTAGACTTCTTAGGTCTCAGCTCTGGATGCAGAATCCAACAATGCTCATCATCATGCCCATCCTTTTTACAGTGAGTGCATGAAGCCTTGCTTTTTTGTGTAGTGTTAGCCTTCCTTGCTCTCCACTTCTACTTTCTTTTCTCCTTGCTCTTGCTTGCAGTGGGTTGGGATGGTCCCCCAACTTCTGGATTTCCATTCTTTCCTCTAGCTTCTAGATGAGTAGCTTGTACAAATAGCTCATCTATACTAGTGGGATTAAACATGAGGATGGTATGCCTCATGTAGTTGTGTAGACCACCAATGTACTTCAACAGAGTCTCTGGTGAGTCTAATGAGATTCCTAGAACCAATGCTCTCTTTCTAAATTCTTGAGTGTACCCTTGCACACTTTGCCCTTTCAACTGCCAAAGAGTTTGCCAACCCATCATGGCTTGTTGTATGTAGGCCAATGGATAGAACTGCTTTTTTATTGTAGACACATATTCATTCCAGACAGAGATAGTCTTACCTTGTCTTTTCATGTCAGCTTGGGTTCTGCCTTCCCACCAAACCAAGGCAGTGCCTCCAAGGCGTAGGCTTGCCAGCTGAATCTTTCTCTTTTCTGAGTCAATGTTCTGTACTCTGCAATAAACATCAATTTG
Organism: Pinus taeda; assembly: GCA_000404065.3. NCBI lineage: Eukaryota > Viridiplantae > Streptophyta > Pinopsida > Pinales > Pinaceae > Pinus > Pinus taeda. Next base: position 116,797 of record APFE030606505.1, read on the forward strand.
TTTAATCCATTTGTCCAACTTTTCTGCATTTAGACCTCCATCATATATAGGCAAATCAAATTTAACATCTAGCTTGATCAAAGATGCTTTCTTGTTATGTATAGGGCTATTAGGAGGTGTGAGAAATCTTTCCTCTTTCCCTTTTCCTTTTGAGTGGTCATCGAAATGTGATTCATCTTCTCCTTTGTCTTATTTAGATCCTGATGAATCTTCATCCTTGTGTTTTCTAAAGTCCTTATACATTTCTTCTACCATGGACTTTGTGGCTAGGAAACTTTCTATGAATTGAGGGTCTGGACCCATAGGACCTTCCTCTGACATTGTCTTCTGAGGATAGACTCTCCCAATTTCAGGATTAGTTTCGACCAACTCTCCTTCTCCTAATTTGAGCTTTGATCTAGTGAGCATTCAAAGCTAAACCAACACAAGCTTGTCTAACCTTAACAGCCTAAATATTTGATACCACTTGATCTGAAAATCACCCTTTGAGTATCTCAGTTAAATAATTATTGAATGAAGGTATTACAGACTCATGTGTTGGTGTGTGTCTATGTTGTTTTAGGCAACAGATCGATCAGATTGCAAAATACATAAACACTGGAAAATGGAAAACAACAGAGAAACACAATAAGAAAATACAAGAACACAACAAATTAATAAGGAGTTCACCCTATCCTCCAGGGCTATGTCTCCGGTACAGCTTTCACTGGTGGCCTTCTTTATTGTATCTTAAAGCAAAGAACTACAATGAAGGAGCTCAATCTGAGTCTCCTGAAACAGAATTGCTTGGCAGGGTGGTTCTTGGATTCCCCAAGCCACTAGAGTGCATAGACTCTTTTCCTTACTAGCTCTTGACCTTTCTGGTCTTTAATGGAAGGAGCCCAATATGGTACTCGATTCCCAACAAATCCCCTCAGGGGTGGCTTGAACCTCTCAAGCTCTCTGGTGCTCGATGCTGCTTGTGGTCAGCTCGGCCCTCTGTCTTTCTGCTTTTGCTTCACTGTCTTTTCTTCATTTTCTCTGTCTTCTTCCTTTTCCTCTCTTTTCTGTCTTCGGTGTCTTCTGCTTTGTCTATTCACGGCTTTAAAGCCAATCGATCTCATGACTGTTCAATTCCCCTTCTTCCTCCATCGGATCACCTGCCATTGTTCGCTTGGAATTCCCTGTCTCTACGTCATGGTCATCAACTCACAGGGAGTGGCCACTTGTCTTCCAATGAATTGTGCCAACTCTTCCTCGTTGGTTTGGTTCTTTGGTTACATCATGGAATGAGTCATCTGCCACCTCAGTAGTCAAATCGAACCTCAAATCCTTGTAGATCTCAGCTTAATCCCCTGTCAAATCCAGTTCTTTCATCGGACGCGTTCTCAGCCGTTAGATATGGAGCCTCCCGGTCCAACATCATTTGCTCATTTCGCGCGGTTGACTTGCTCGACTGTTAGCGTACAATGAGCAGCGGTTTTCTCTCTCCTCCACTTTCCATGCATCGGGCGCTGAGTGGAATCGCTTGTTTTTCTCCAATCCGCTTACCGCCCAAGGGTGCCCCCGATAAATACTGTCGGTTTTTGGAGCACGAGTCCCGTGTTCAGCCTTTTGCGCTTTTCCCCACGGTTTTCTCAGCTTCCATGCGACTGAGCGCTTCGGGGCCTTTCCATTTCGAGGTGTTTTGCGCTAATCGTGCATTAGAAACTACTTCCTTTTCTCAATTCGAGCTTCCCAAGTGCTAGTTTAGCATGTTGCACAGTCTCCATGGACCTCAGTTAGCACGCTTTGACCGAGGTCATCGTCATTCCACGCTGGCTGCCAACTGCCACTGTTCAGAGGTTTTCCTAATCGCTCTGTGCTCTTGAATTCAAAGTTTTCCCGATTTGATACAGTCATGGTACTTTGATTATTCTTCATGGATCCAATTCGGATCAATTCTTGTGTGAGAGACACAAGAAATACACCTACTTCTGTAGCTTCCGTAGAGCAAGCTCCATCAAAGAACATATCCCATATTTGTGGGTTTCCTTCCTTGGTGATGTGGCAAACCGGCTTTCTAAGATGCATGGAGGCCAACTGGGATTCTTCTACTTGGAGGATACAGGCCCCAAAATCAATGTCAATAGCGTAGATGGGATGATTAGTAGGATTCCTTTCATCTCTGATGATATAAGCTAACTAAGCATCTTTGTATAATCTCCTGCTTTCACCTCCAAAGACCGGGACAATGGCATAGGACAGGTCATTCCGCAATGTCCCACCTAGCCTCTTAATCCATCCTCTGGAAAGTAACATGCCAAACTTAGGGGGGACATCTGCTACCACAATATCCATCATCATTCTCTTCATGAGTAGCTGAGACAAGGTGATGGCTAGGTCTTTGATTAACCCCAAACATTTCACCTTTCTAGAGTCAAAAGAAAAAAAGTCATGATACGGCCTAGTGATGTCCAGGCCCAACTCGTCCATGATAGCCTTGGGCATTAGATTATGGATGACACCTGTGTCCAATAGACAATTGTGAAGGATTTTGTCATGAATGGTCAAGGAAACATAGAACGATGGGGAATTATCATCAGAATGTTCAATCATTGGGTTGAGGACAACGACTAGCTTGTCATCTTACAAATTCACATAGTCATTGGATGCTTGTGTGGCTTTAAGCTCAAGGGCCTCAAAGATGGGTCTCTTAAAGGATTCATTCTTCACTAGTTCAATCAAAGGTATAGGTATTTTCAGCTTCTATATTTCTTATTCAAAACTAAAGGGAGAAGGGAACTTGTCAGGGCCTCTTACCTCTTAAGCTAGAGCTTTGAGAATGATGGGATCAACTGCTGGTCGTTTTTGCTTGTTATTTTGTTGCATTGTAGGGATGATATCCCTCTAAACAGGGGTTTTCTGGGCAGTATTCACCTTGGACCTTAGATTGTATCTGTGTTGGTCATCAGTTTGCATAACAGCCCCACCATCCCACTCTTGGCTATTTTGGTCCTCAGATAGTGACTATTCATATGCAACTAGGGTCAAAAAAGAGGCATTGCCCTTGTCTTCCAAACAATGGATCTCATTGTCTTCCTCATATTGATCTTCATCCATGACTATGTTCTGCAAGGGGGTCTTCATCCTTTGATCTTCATTTGCATCTTTGTTTCTTTGAGGAACCTGTAATTGCTCATTAGCTCTTCTGTATGGGTTCAGATTTCTAAAAGCAAAGGCATTAGGAGCTCTTCCTTTCCCAGAGTGTTATTCCATCTTTACCTTAAAGATTTCAGAGGCTAATGACTCTATTATCTTGGTAATCTTATCTAACTTGGGATCTGAAGATGATGAAGATTCACCCCTCTGTCTCCTTCAATCGACATGTCCCTTGAGTTTCTCTGCAACCATGATGTTGGATTCTACCTCCAAGGCTGCATCCTGCATCTCAGCCAAAGTGGCACATCTTCTCTCTCTCAATAGTAGACAGAAGTTAGAGTCAAAAGCATTGGAATAGGCGAGTTTAACAGAGGTAGGGGTGGGTTTCACTTCAACTAGTATCTTGCTGTACATGCAGTTAAACCTTTTATTGAAATCAGATAGTGATTCACCATTTTCCCTTTTTAGGTTCCCAAACTCAGTATGGTAGTAGATAAGATCTTTCTTATCCCCCCAATGCTTTAAGAATACATCATCTAATGCTTCAATATATGTTATAGACCTCGGGGTCAATTCTTTGAACCATTTCCTAGCCTTTCCATCTCGACTTTGGACGAATACTCTCATCCATACATCATCTTCACTAATATCTAGATTATCAGCATAGCTATAGAATGATTCAATATGTTCTTCAGCTATAACCCCTTATGTCCCAGTAAACTTAGGCATGTATTTCTGATATTCTCCAGTAGGCATAGCATTCAAAGGAACGGGTAGTACTAGAGGTCCATACCTAGCAGCTATAATTCGCTCCATTTTGGTGGGTGCTTGTGGACTTGTCATAGCTCTAGTGGCTAGAAGGGTACTGGAAGTCTAAATGACAGAGGGCTAAGGAGTGACTGATAAGACTAAATGAATATGATGGATAGGAGGTGAGGCTCCCTTTGGGCTTACAACAAAAGGAGAACCTAAAGAATCAAGATCTTTATATATCTCTAAGACTTTTTCTTCACTACTAGTATTAGATGCTATACTCTCAACACGTGTTTGTTCTATTGCAGGGTTTTCTTGAAGATGTATATAATATTGTTTAGGTTTACCTGAACTTGATGCTCCCTTCTGGATTTCTTTTCTTTCTTTGATGATCTTTTCAGGGTCAGGTACTGGGTTAGCTTGTGACTTCTGAGGATTTCTCTGAGTATGCCTTCCAAACTAAGCCAGAATTATAGAGTGGAGTCACCAAGAGGTTCGTCCTCCAGTAGAGTAACCAGATAGATGATTACAACCAGAATAGTGTCCAGACTTTGTCTATCATCAAAGTTGGATTTGTGACATCTCCCAGGGAAGCTGAGCTTCAATCTTCTCTCCCCAGCGACAGCACCAATTATGTTATCACTCCAGGAAACTCTCCTAGGTTGCAGCTCGATGCCTAATAACATATAATCTTCAATATTGTTCTTTGAACTATTGGAATAAATAATGGTCTGGATCAAGCCAGATAACCGCTTTGACTCTGTTATTACTCAAGACATTCATGAACACCCTCAGCCAACAAGGCTTTAGACCACTAATGCTCAATAGTTTGTAGATTAAGTGAGTGAATGGAGAATACTAACCATACCAACAGATACATACATAACCATATGATGGCCAGCTACAAAAAGTAAATGAAACTTGCAAGTCTAATACATCAACACAAAGATAAGATGACAGTTATTTGGCATTTGACACAAAAGAAACCTGAACGGCTTGTTCAAGTGCAAGCTTAGAACAGAAGAGAATTTGGGATATTGAATATATAACAACAAAAGAAGCTTGTATTACTAATGAATGAAGATGAGAAGCTGAGTGGCAGAGTCTCCACAGTGTCCGGAAGTTGAACCCTTCTTACATTTAGTTTCCAGCCTTTTATAGGCCCTTTACAATGCTCTCTGGATTTCAGAGGTCTACAGCTATCCTAACCTACCCCCTTTGGCTTTAACTTCCTAATTGCATATGAGGACATAGTTCTCCTTCCATCGCAAAAATGGCAATTAATTATGGTACAACGCTGCCCTGCTAATGGTTGGTTTGATCGTGCTAGTGAGGCTCCATGACTGTTTATTTATACTTGATTGCATCATGTTGTGTCCTTCCTCTTTCGGCCATGCTTTCTGGTATTTCAGTTCAACGGCATGAATGTCACAATACTGACAGAGTCAACCACCTTCCTCCTCGGGTAACTGACAGGAAGTAGAGTACGAGGTGCATGGGTGGCTGGACGTGCTAAATAGGAAGAACAGAGTAATGGCAGGGTGGTGGAGGACAAGCGAGTAGCTGTTGGATGAATTAGATCGGATGGACATAGTAATGGCAGGGTGGTGAAGGACAAGTGGGAGCAGTCATGGACGAGGGCCACTAGATCGGAAGAAATGGACAGAGGATATCGATTGCATGAGGCTTGCAGTCTTTGGTGGGAGCGGAAAAGGTATGAACCATTGGATCTCAATGGATAGATCAGGCGGCTATTGGGCAGAGGAGGTGCTCAGACGATAGCGCCCCGGGGGTGGTTTTGTTTGGGTGGTTATGGTTTCTTTCAGGTGCTCATCGGGTGGTAAGCGGTAAAGGGTGTAGTACGCCCGATGCCACTCACTGCATGCCATGTAGTGGAGGGGGGAGAGAGAAAATCGCCTTTATCAAGCGGGTACTCCTCTTGTTAGTTACCCGCGCAATAAGAGTGATGGATGTTAGATCTATCGGGATTGATCTAACATCAGAGATCGATCGAGCATGTCTCATCAATCGGGTGAAGCGTGGGCCGTCAGATCGGTGGGGATATCGATGGCAGAGGGACACAGAAGTACGAGATGTCCTCGAGCAATATGCGGAGGGCACGTATGATGGAAAGGTAAGGTTTTTCGGGGGTTTTCAGGTTAATTTATTTAAGGCTAAGGCAAAAGAGGGTTTCATTATGAAGTGAGAGTCAAGTTAAGATATGAGCAGAGTAGAATGTAAGTGGAAAAGTGGGGGAAAGTGGAGTGATGGCCCGTGTGGGGACTTCTCCATGTCAACAAAATGGGCCATTTCCCTCCATCAAGATTCAAACTAGCAGTGTTGTGCCTCAGGGCTAACAGTACCCTGAGCTCTATATCCCATGTTTTCCCTTTTCTTTGTCTCCTCTCATTTATCTTATAAAGCTAATTAAACTATAAGTATTTGAAGTGCTTGGCCTTCACTATTTCTGTTATATTTCTGGGAACTATGTGTGTGTAGAAATGTTGAAACATACGGTTTGTATCTTTGAATGAAAGAACCAACTCTTTGGTATCTATGTATAAAATACGATTGGTGTCTCCTCTTGCTCGAGAATCATTTGAGGCACACTGATTTAGATGTACCCAGACACTAGTCTTGTAAGCAATCCAATATTGTCTCTGGGAGCGACAACAGATGGTATACAACTAGACTTAGAACCCCCACCCCAATTAGGCTATTGTTGACAGTGTTGGATACCGCTAACATACAGGGGATCTCCCCGATATAAGGTCCCAACTAGACCTCAGACCGTTTGGTGTAAGAGTCCCATCTGAAATATGACCTTGTTGTTGTTTATTTAAATATATGCCTTGGCTTTAGCTATTAGCACGAGAGAGAAGCACAATTATCCTTTTGAATGAGCAAGCTAGTATGCCTTCTAAATGTTCATTTGCCGATGTATCAAGGTTCTTCTACTACGAGTGGGGGTGGGGGGGGAATTAAGTGAGCTTCTAAGAGATAATTAATAGTACTACCCTAATGGAGACATACGTGAAAGATAAAGGTCCATCTAACATTAAGCGAAATAGTTCACAAGGATGTGACGATCATTATAAACATAACAACACATTTCCAACAAGGAGTACTAGAGTAACCGAAATAGTTCAGCTAATCCAGTACTAATGAAAGTAAACATGAACCATAAACATTCAAAAAATAGTCTTAGAAACATTCACAATCCATGTAAGAAAATGTGTTAACCTAGAATGTTTCAATATTAAGAAAAAGTCCCAAGATACATAAATGCAATGAACACTACTAGCTCAATAGTGGAGCGTTAGAACCACTACTTTCTCCCCACTAGTACTGACTTTTTCTCTCTAATTCCTTGTGGGAGAATCCAAGGTTAAAAGTCCTTTACACGAGATATGAAGGTATATTTATAACTTGAGGAATGACCTTTCACATGCTCATGACTCTTGACTTTCTAACTCCTAATGACTTTTGGACTTCTACACCCTTTAGAATTCCAAATGACTTTTGGAATTACATATAACTTTTGATATTACATGTATTTTGGAATTCCATGACTCTTTAATTCATACATGACTCTTGGACTTCCACTTATTTGTATTTTACAATGATTACAATAATATATCATGACTTCCATATCCTCATGAGATGAAACTTGACATGTCACTATTTCAATGACCGAGACTAATGGTTGTTGAATTCCATGATCTTGGGTCTAGGTTAGAGTCTTAAAGTCATTGACACTACCAAATCAAGAATATCAACCATAAACTACTTTGCAAATTGGAAATATAAAGCATTAAATCATGCATGCACAAATATACACCATTTTTAACAAATATTGTACAATCCCAATCTTCATTATATAAAACCAAATCTAAATAATACAATAGTCTATGGTCTACAAGATACAATGACAAACTTTGTTGCAACTTCTATGTCATATCTCGCCCTTCTGGTCCTTTTCTCTCGTACTGCTCACTAGCTGCCCATTAGTCATTCAAAGGAAAACAAATCGAGACTTGAAGAATGTTGCCACCTAACACTTTTGCATGTCACTTATGTAGCATGTACACGAGCTGATCTAATATGCTCTTTGGGGAGGCCTAATTCCAAAGCTCCAAACTGCTAGGCTAGCAGTCACCTTTTTCCATCAAGATGTTGCACTTCGGCACCAAACTTCACCCAACCTTCAGCTCCTCTTCGTCACTCAAAGACAGATATTCTAGGGCTACTTTGAGCTATCAACACACTTCCCTCCACCAGACAAATGATGCCCAATACTTCATTGCGAAATCTGCTCCTAATTGAAGTCTTTCTGACACCCAAGTCCACTCCAATACATGGCTTCCACATGATTAATATATCCTCACAATAGGACTGATCACTTCGTACCCAATTCAACACGAATACACCAACAATTGATCACACATTGTGTTCCCAAGGTCTAATCTTTCTTGTGGCTAACGCAACCCTTATCAGAGAGTTGGGCCTGCTCTTCTTATCCAGTGTTGCCTCTTTGTGTGTACATCTTTTGATAATTTATGTTTGCTGTTACAATTCTTTATTTCTTGTAATTGTTTCTGGAGTTTTGTAATTTATTTACTCTTACAGTCATGTTTTGAATCTTAGCCGTAAGCCCTTAGCCGAAATGGATTGTGTTCTTGCCCCTGCATATACTTTGCGCATTGCCTTGAAAGGATACGCACCCGGATTGATAAATTAATGTCGGAATAGGGTGAATAAATCATTCATACCTGGACACCAACAGCTGCATCTATAATTCCTTTCGGGTCCACCTTGATCGAAATCGCATATCATGTTCATTCATGCCCACTACAACCCTATTTAATGTTTGCGATGCAAATAAATCTCCGTCGTTGATCTTCCGCCATCAGATCAACAGCTGATGTCTTCCCGCTCAAACAAAACTTGCTCGATAGTCCTTCGTCGTTGATCTACACTTAGTGGATCTGACGGTCCACAACGATTTCGAGTGAACAACTTGCCTGACACTTAACCAACTTTACAGACCCAATGAGAATTATAAACTCCCAATCTATTAAAGTTCAGGTCTGATTTCTTAATTAAAGTCCGATTACTTTAGAACTTAATATCCGTTGGATGATGAGATCTCTCGATCCTGTGGTTTGCGGGTATTCAACATACACACGTTTTAACTTCCCTTTGGCTCCATGCGATGCGATATTGGTAGTTGATCTGGACCATTGATCTGCACGCTTGATCAACGATCCTCGTTAGATCGAGCTTATCATTGTCACAATTCCTCAAGGCCACGGTATTTTAACACTTCGCTTTGGTTTTTCCCCAATGCGATAATGAAGCTCCATTATATATATATTATAATATTATATATATATATATATATTATTATATATATACGTATACGTATACGTATACGTATATGTATATGTACTTGTACATGTACATATACATATACATATATATATATGGAATGTGATGCAAGTTTTGTTGCTATACTCTGTTTCTCATGGTTTATACATATATTTCTCTGGTGCGATAAGAGGCTGCGATGTGATAATTCTTTAAGGGACTTTGAAACATATTTTCCCATTTTAAATACAATTGAAGACTTAAGAGGTTTTTCCAAGATCCAATTTGGATCAATCTAGATTTAACTCTATAGGTGTGAGTTGTTCTGCGATGTCTGATGTGTCTAGAAATGGTGGGAAGTATGGTTGAAGGTGGTCCACATTGAACATTGGGTGCAGGCCAAGGAATGGGGGAATGCTAAGCTTAAATGAATTGTCTCCCACAACCTTGGTAATGGTGTAAGGACCATATCGGAGTGGTGTGAGTTTCCGATAGGCTCCGTAAGGTGTTCCTTTTACAAATGCAACCAGACTTTGTCGCCCACCTAAAACTTGTGTGGCACCCAATGTTGATCATGTCGCTACTTTTACTTGGCATTTGATTTCTCCAGAATGTTGTGGACCTACTAGAATATATGTTAGATGTGCTCAATGAAGTTGTTTGCCTTATTGGCTTCAGACTAGACATGAGCCGAATCTTCCTGAGTAGTTGCAAATGGCATGGCCACATCAATGGGACATAGTGGTTGGAATCCCAAGCCCACCTGAAAATGGTTGTGGCCATTCAAGATGTGGAGAGCTCTGTTACAGCTATGATGGACATAGGGGAGGCTCTCATCCCATGTGCATGGATGCTTTGAGTTGTGCATACGCAAAATGTGTACGATCATCTTGTTGACGACAACTGTCTGGCCATCAATTTGGGGATGGAAAGTTGTGGACTTAGTGAGCTTGGTGTCCAGCATCGACCAGAGACTAAACCAAAATGTATTGAGGAACCTATTGTCCTGATCTGAGATGATAGACTGTGAGATCCCAAAGTGTACCCACACTTGTTCAAAGAAGAGTTTAGTTGTGGTTTCTGCTATGATATTCTTCTTGCAAGCTACCATAATGGCCATCTTCGTGAATATGTCGACGACCACAAAAACACATTCGTTGCCATGCTTAGTAGAAGGAATGCCTGACATGTAATCCATGGATATGGATTCCCAAGGTCGACTAGGGGTAGGTAGCAGAGAATAGAGGCCTTGCTTCTTGATGGTCGGTTTGGCAATGGCGCAAGCAGCGCAGGATCTTATGTACTTCCCGACATCCTGTCAAAGATTCGGCCAATAGAAATACTTCTATTGTACTACCACCATTTTCTCGACCCCGAAATGCCTTGCAGCCCGACTATAGTGTGCCTCCCAAATCATCTTGGCATGCTCGCTTGAAGGAGCACAAAGGTGTCCCAGGTGGCATAATAGGGCATCTTAGAGATGAAAATCTAGAACTTGTTGACCTTCCAAGAGCGTCTAGTACGTGTGGCCGAATTCTGGGTCACTTTTATAGAGAAGCAGCCAATCAGAAGTCTCGTGCCCACAAGAGTTCAGCATGGTGGTTAACGCCATGATTGGTGGTCGGTTGAGGCAGTTTGCAACATTATTAGTGTTGCCCTTCTTATACTTGATATTCAAATGGAACTGTTGCAGGTATGTGGACCACTTCTGATGGTGATCATTCTGCAATTTCCCTTGCATCTGTATGAACTACAGGGACCAGTGGTCTGTGTGGATGACCATTTCCTTCCCCAAAATGTAATTCTTCCATTGTTGGCAGGCCTGCACAATGGAATACATCTCTTTTTCATAAGTGGGATACTTCCATACTGTGTTTGAAAGTGTCTCACTGCGATATGCCACTGGATTCCCCTATTGAGTAGGGACTGCCCCAATAGCATAGTCAGAGGCATCTGTCTTGGTATCAAATGGTTATTGCAAGTCTGGTAATGTGAGAACTGGTGCAGAGCAGAGGCGATGTTTTAACTTTGTGAATGCCTTCTGTTGAGATTCAAACCAAAAAAAAAAAAAATTCACTCCTCCCTTGGTGACTTGACTCAAGGGCTAAGTGATATGAGAGAATATTAACACGAACCTATAGTAGAAATTGGCAAGACCCAGAAAGATGTGGAGCTTTGTCAAAGTGGTTAGGGCTGGCCAATCCCGAATGACTTGGATCTTGGCTAGATCCACATGCACCCATTCATCAATAATGTATCCCAGATATTGAACCTGGGTCATGCCAAAGTGAATTTATCCAAATTGGTACACATCTTGTGTTGCCACAATGTCTGGAGAACCTGTCGGATGTGGTGGAGGTGCTCTTCCCAACTCTAGCTGAAGATCAGTATGCCATCCAAGTATACCACTACAAATGAGTTGGTGAATGGCTGCAAGATGTCATCCATCAGCCTCATGAAGGTTGCAGGAGCATTCGTAAACCCAAAAGTCATAACCAACCATTCGAAAAGGCCCTCATTGGCTTTGAAGGCAGTCTTCCACACATCGAAGGGTTCAATTGGTACCTGGTGATATCCAGACTTCAAGTTGATCTTACTGAAATGCTTTTTCCCCTTGAGTTGGTCCAGAAGTTCATCAATCTGAGGATTAGGTACTTGTTCTGAACAGTGATCTTATTCAGCGCCCAATAGTCAATACAGAGTCTCCAAGTCCCATCCTTCTTTTGTACCAACATGATCGGGCTCCCACAGGGTGATGAACTCGGACGGATGTGACCTTTATGCAGCAGGTCCTGAATCTGCCTCTTGATTTCATCGTTCTCCAGAACAAATCGTGAATAGATTGGTCCATTGGGCAATGGCACACATGGGTTCAAATCAATGGAGTGCTTGACCTGATAGTGCAGAGGCACCCCTGCGGGGGAGGTGAATATGTCCTCGTACTCCTCCATGACCTTGTCCATCTATTGTTGTCATGCAAAGGGGCCTTGTCTAGAGGTTGTGGCCACCATATTCTTCTTTCCCTAAGGGCGTATCATCAGGAAAACAAATCTCCCGATTTTGGAAATGATCTTATTGCATTTTTTTGCAGTAACCAAAGAGATGGTGGTAGGTGGTGCTACCTCTGGTATCCTATACAACTTATTTCTCAAAGTAACAATAACAGCATGAGGCCTTGACTCAAACACAACATGTTGCTTCCACAAATATGGTTGGCCTAATAATAAATCATAAACATCAAGGGGAGCAACATCACATAATACCTCATCTCTGGAGGGCTTGATGTTGTATGGAAGGAGACACTGCTAGCTCACACGAAGATCTCGTCCTTGGTGAAGCCACCCGATGGTGTACAGTTATGGGTGTGTTGTGGTCGGTAAGCCCAGCCGCTTCACGACCTCTGCCGAAATAAGGTTCTTTTGGCTTTTTTTGTCGACAATGAACTGTAGGGGGAACCCTTTACCCACATCTAGGAGTGGAAGAGGTTCTCCTCCTCCTCTAGATCTTCGATTTCCTTCTTCTAGATCTTCGTGGTGGCAACAGTGGCATTGGGTGGCGTTGAGCTCCGCATCGATAATCTGCTTCCCTCTGTCCTTCCCCTTGTGGAGTTGTGACTTAGAGTCAGAACATGCATCTGATTCTGAAGCCTTTAGCTCGGTCACTAGTGACTGTTTGGCCCGACACTCACTTGTGTTCTAAGTGAAGCTCTTATGGAACTCACACCACTTTCCTGTGTCCTTCTTCGGCTTTGCGGTTTTTTTCTTTACTTGTGCCTTTGGCGGGTTTTCCTAGGTTGCCTTGCCTTGGCATTGTCCTTTGCTTTGCGGTTTGGGAGCACCTTTCCCTTGCTTCAGATTCACAAATCCAAAGTCTTGCTTCTTTTGTTTAAACTTTTGCTCGATTTTTACGGCATATCGATATGTCATGCCAAGCGAGGAGATGTCCAGGAACTCCATCTCGTCTTGGATGTACCTGTGTAGGTAGCCGTGGTATTTGAGTACCAAATTTTTCTGAGAATCCTTGATACCAAACTTCGTGTGAAGGGTATGAAAAACACTGGTTAACTCCAACACATCTTGGTCCCTTCCCTGTCGCAACGTTTTTCACTTTATGTATTTATCCTCATAGCTCCCGACAGGGTAATACTGCTCCTTGAGGGCATCCCAAAACGAGTTCTAAGTGGGTGCGGCTAAAAAAAATGAGGTCGTACTTTCATCCTTCTGCTCACAGTAGGTTTCCCACAAGTCCTTGACATGGGGGGTGCTTTGAGAAGAGAAAAAAATCTTTTCTCAGCTGGAAAAATCATGAACAGAAAAATATCCTTCTAGCAGATTTAACCATTTATCTACGACATCTTCATCTATTTGGCCCTCAAATATGGGAATGTCAAAGTTTACTTGTACCTTAAAAGGATTGGAGCCTCCAGAGTGGTTGCTGGAGGTGGATGCACCGCCGGTGGGGAACTGTTGAAGAATTTGGGTAAAATTATCCATCATCGCGTTCTTTTGTTTCTCAAGGGCCTCCTTGAGAAATATTTTGATAAGATGTCCTGCCCCATCATCTTTCTTTTCTTCCCCCATGGGTGGTCATCGGGCTTTGCGAGGCTGATCTTGCAAAGGTTCAACTAGATCTAGCCCTAGCTCCTTATATCCTGACCTCATTGGGGACATGCAAAGAAAAACAGAGAAAGAGAAGACCCCTCTAATACCATTGATATGGATTTAAATAGGGACGCAAAAAATTATAGATATAACCATAAATACAAAGATGTAGTAGAAATAACACTTCATTTCATTAATATCAAACACTGAAATATGCTTACAAACAGAATGGAAATAAGACTAGCTCGGGCGATGGTAGCTTATCTCTAAGAAGAGTTGTGGTAGCTACATGCCTCTAAACTATGCTACAATGAGGCTCAAAGGCCTATCTATTATTGAGAAACAATGGAAAACCATAAAATCCAAAAACCTAACCCTAGGAGATGAAGCACCAAACTATGGGCTCCATTTGGGTAAATTGGTAATTCAAATTCCCAAGGTCGTAAGTTTTGCATACGATCTTCGTTTGACACACACAATACCTCGTTAGAAAGATATATTCAAGGAATACAACTTTTGAATGACCAACATCAATCAATTACACATGTTGGTCCCATTTTTCCCAAAAAAAAAAACATCATTTAGGGCCTCAAAATGGCTCCGGAAGTTCAGGACCCGAAAAACTGCCAAAAATAGTAAATTGTGCTACAAATAAGGAAACTAAAAAAATGAAAGAAACAATGGTGGGGGTCCAAGTGGAATAGGCGGGTGACCACCAATATCCACATGGATCATAACATCATGTAATGAATCAGATACACCACTTTCACGCATCTATTAAGTACATTTCATCGTAAATTGTAGTAAATAGAGCAAAAATACAGTAAATTTAGTAGTAAGCATAACACAAAGACATTGTTTCAGAATAGCCTTTATTATGCTCAGATCTTCTATTAAAAACTCTTTCTACTCTATGGAGATAGCTGTAGGGGCTTGCGCACTCAGCTGCAAACTTACTAAGGTCTCTACACACACAACTGTTGGAGCCTTCCCCTTCGGTTTAGTACAAAAAATAGACTTCTCTTACTTAGATCAATTTCTCATCCATTCATCGATATCTTTCATGACTCTCTATGACTCATATTTATATCATCTTCTATTATAATACCATGGTCCACGAACCATGGGTGGGTCACAAAACAACTTAACTTCTAACAAACTAAGGGGCTTTGACCTTCCTAAATCCCCTTTGACTCCTAACGACCTTCGCCCTCCGCTCCTCAAAATGCAGATACTTTACAATAACAACAAAAATGTGTACAAAATTTACTCGAGGGGACCTTGTCCCAACAGGCCCCCAACACAAAATCGTGACTCGTCCTCGAGTCACTCTACTGGTGTCGCCACGATCTTTTCCTACAAACCACTGAGTTCAATCTTCAATACCTGAAGATTTGTTCTCCCTTGCGCAATGGCCTGATGAACTTCCTCAACCAACTTTTCATTAGTGGGACCATCTGTAATATTCTTGACAATATATGGCCACAGCGAAATCATTTGGAACTTTCCCGGAAACTTCGTGAACTTACTATCATATACAAAACCAATCTCCACTCTTAAAGGTGTGTTGTTTAATATGGCGATCATGCCATGCCTTTTCGCGATCCTTCTACACCTGTTGATGAAAACCCGCCAAGATGTGGTCTTCCCCAACTCAACTATTTGCGCGAGGCGTTCTTCCATGGTATCCTGACCAGCCATGTCTGTAACTGCAACAATCCACAAACTTGGCACGATGTACTCTATTTTCATCACAGTTGGTATGCGCACATCCCAATCATTTCTTTTTGTAGTACAAACCTTCATTAAGGCATTCTCCAGAATTTTGTTAAAGGATTCCACTATTCTATTTGCTTGAGGGTGATACCGTGTACTCTTCTGGGGATACATTTGGATCTCTTCAAGCAAGGCAACAATTTTCGTTCAAGAAATGTGAACCCCTATCGCTCATCAAAATTTTAGGGCAGCCAAACCGAGACAAAATGTATTCAAAAATGAACTTTGTAGTTGTAGTCATGCTACAATCCTTCATAGGTTACACCTCAACCCACCTGGTCAAATATTATGTTTTTGTAATGACGTATCTTTCTTTGGTCTTCTTTCTTAGTGGCCGAATTGGTCCCACGAAATCTATTGCCCACTTATCAAACGTTTGTAATGACACCTATGAGTTCAAGGGAAGTTCATACCTTTGTGACAACCTCCCCATTCTCTAACCGACATCGCATGCCCTGCAACACTCCTTGGAATCCTTATGCACAGTTGGCCACCATAATCCTGATAATAGGATCTTCTGCACAGTTTCTCTTCCTGCATAATGTCCTCCCGCAACTCCTCCATGTGCTTCAAAGAGGATACTTCGTCTCTCATAATCTAGGACATACCTATGTAGCACTTCATCCGACCCCATTTTATATGATTGTCCTACAATAATAGAAAAATATACAACTTTGACCACTAATTCTTTCTTTTATTGTGTTGTGTACCCTTTAGTAGTTGTACCTGTAGACAAGAATTGGATTATGTCTGCAAAATGTTTATCTGTGACGCGCACAACAAAGAGTTGTGCTTCAAGTAATCCTTCCTCCAGATTGGTAGGTTCATCACCATTCTCAATTTGTGAGAGGTGATCTGGTCTACCATTCAATCGCTCTGGCTTCATAATTACTTCAAATTCATATTCTTGAAAGAGAAGCAACCATCTACAAATTTCCCCCCAACACAGCCTTGTTCACTAGGTACTTCAAACCAGAATGGTCTGTGTACATTTTAAAGTGCGCACCCAACAAATAGTGCCTGAACTTCTAGATCACATACACCATTGCTAATCCTTCACACTCTGCAGTTGAATAATTTTTTTCCACCTTAGATAACTTTATGCTCGCAAACTCTATATAATGGTCAATATCACCTACACCTGGCTAAGTTAGCATAACTCCTAATGCTATGCAAGATGCATCTACATGTATGTGGAATTCCTTCTTCTAGTTGGGGAACACTAGAATAGGCATTGTGGCCATTTTTCCCTTCAAGACATCCAAACTCTTCTAAAAATCATCATCCCAACAAAACGTCACACCCCTCTTTAGTAATTTCTCCATGGGCACAGTGATTTTTGCATTTGCTTTGATGAATTTTCTATAATATCCTATATGGCCCAATGTTGCGCGCATTTGTTTGACATTCCTCGGAGGCTCCAAATTGATAATAACTACAATTTTGGTAGGGTTTACCATCAATCTCTACTTACAGACATCAGGGTGCAAAAGTATCCCATAAGGTATGTAGAATATGCATTTCTTCAGATTAAGAGATATATCCAACATGAGGCGAAGACTGGCAACATGTCTCTTTACTAACCCAAACACTCTCCAGTCATCAAAGTAAACCTCCAAAAACATATGAATAAATTCTTTGAAAGTTGTGACTACCACTTTAGTGAAGATTGTAGGGGCATTCTTAAGTCCAAAGGGAATAAATGTATACTGAAAAAAAACCCCATTTAGTAGCGAAGGTGGTCTTACTCTGATCCTTCGACACAATTTTGATCTAATGATACCCTGAGAACCCATCAGTGAAAAGATAGGCTTCCTGGGCTCCAACATTCTCCAACACTTCGTATGTGAATGGCGTAGGAAATGGGTCATGGACACAAGCATCATTCAACTTTCTTAGATCTACGCAGATTTGAGTTTTGCCCTTCTTCTTCTTTTCCTGAACCACCATAGAACTAACTCAGTCTAGTTCCTCGATAGGCTCAATAATCCAGCCTACCAGTGTCTTATCCAATTCTTCGCACACTTTTTCTTTGTACTTAGGATTCAATCAGTATGGGCGTTACTTCATTGGCTTCACATCAGGCTTCAAAGTGATCTTCATGACACCCAAATCACTTACTATCCCCTTCAGATCAGAGAACTTAGTGGGAAACAATTCTTGATACTCTCACAATAACTCTAGGACTTTGTCCACTTTGTCCTCATCCCAATAGTCACCTATATTTGTGAATTTAGGCTACGCTTCTGACCCAATATTCACCTGCTTGGCCTTCAGGGGCTTTGAGATATCAAGGATTTCTGCCTTAGGCCCTACCACTTCGCATTGTCTTTTTGACTCAGGAATATTGATGTTCCTAGGATCTTTCTCACCTTCTTTTGTGGTCACATTATAGCATTCCAGAGCATGGTGTAGCTACGTGCTCCAATCTAGTTGTACCCATGCGATAGGATCCTCAGGCATTCTGAATATTGCAACTTTGATCTCCTGTAACGCTTCCCCAATACACTCAAATCTATTTTCAAAACTGAAATTTAATAGAAAACTTTCCTTCAGAACATCCCACTCTGTGGTTCCATGTCGTACCTCTGTCTCTAGGTACCAGTTCATCGATCGTATCCAAAGTGTGGCAGAATATATGCACCCATTCTCGTTCTAGTTCTTCTCCCCATGCTTTTGTCCATCGAGCCAGATGCTCGTGCAGATCATCCTTTCCTGTATATTTCTCTGTAATGCAGGTATTGGCATACCCAAACTGTAGCTTCATCATCCAATGATACTCCTTCCAGTCTGCAAATTTGTTCTTATGTGTACCCCACCATCTGGCAGGCATAACTCTCAGCACGAGGTCTAATGCCTGGAACCGATGTTCCTCTAGTACATCCCTTCCAAATTTATCCAAAAATAAATTGATATCTTCTAAACCATCATAATATGGTAAGTTGTGTACCTCAGTGGATATGCACCAGAGTGACTTAGTAAGCATGTTACATTGCAACAACAATACCTCATGCAATCTATTATGTCAGTGCTCAAGATCCTCATCTGAATCTGAATTGCAGGAGCTATCCTTCTCCCAAGTAATCTGCCCATCTGCCATAGGGTTGATCTAATCCTCATCTCGTGCAGTGAGCTTATAGATTTGCTCAATATCGTCCTCTTCATAATAATCCTGGATTGGTTTAGTATATCGTGCACCTTCGTCTGAATCCAATGGAACAATTACCCTTAGTTCCTTCTTCTCAAATGTCATGTTGCACTTCTTGAAGTTGATGACAATGTTCATATCGAAGGCCCAATCAATGCCAAGCAGCACCTGGTATGGTTATTTCCATCTACTATTTCAATCACTTCAAAATCAGCTATGGCACACGCCCCTTCAGTTACTCCATGTAGGTGCCCCTTTGGAATAATCTTTTGTTGATTCGCCATTCTCAGTTGGATCGAGGACCACTGTAGTATTGGTTTTCCCATTCTTTCCCAGGTTTTCTTCGGCAAAACATTTGCATCAGACCCCAAATCAAGGATTACTTGGTCCATTTCAAAATATCCAATCTGGGCAGTCAACCTCATTTCACGCCCAGTCCTTTTCTTACCTTTGTCCACCTTATGTACTGTGCGTTGCTCCAGTAATGGCTTACCCTTTCCAGTGTAGTTATCAATCAACTCTTGCAGTCCATCTACTTCTTTTTGGTCCCTTAGGAGCTTCATGTAGGTCTGTAAGAAAGACGTCAACAGTGAAGGGTATGTTTCTTGTGCAGTACTGACACCTTCAGGCTTCTCTATGGGCGTATTCTAAGCCCTTGAGGTAGAATCTCCTGCGTTCAAAAATCTTCTCTTTGCCTCCATAATTGTTTCCTTCACCTTATTTAAATCAAATCCAACATCTTTGTTAGCAGCCTTTCGTACCCATACATTTCCCTCTGGTTGTTTCCCTCTATCCTCCCCAATAGTTATACAACTCTGTGTAACAATATTAACACTCAGTCCATCTTCGCGTAGTTTTGATCTCATCATATGGATGTTCTAAGTAGGTTTTTGAGTCAAGGTCTTCTTTTCTTGCATCTTCGCGATGAGCACGGGACAATATTCTATGACATGATCAAACTATAGACAATATTGACACGAGGGATGCGTTGGATTCTGACAATCTCATGCAAAGTGACCTGGTTCTCCGCAATTGTAACAAATGATCTGGCCTCGGCCTCTTCCATCTCCTCCTCCTTGTCCTCTTCCTCATCCCAGGAATCCTCTATGCGCTACAATTGCACCTTGATCCTGCTGAGGATGTGCCTCCATCTGCACTCTATATGTTGGTGTTTTGTCCATCATTAATTCATAACTTCAGCAATTGCGCTCTTCATGACCCACATACTTACATAAATCACAAAAAGGTTGTTGGGGAGTCTACACAAACTTCTGCAACAAATGACAATTGTTCGTCGTATGTTTTCCTGTAATCTGACAAATAGTGCACCATGGTACTACACATGTACTTGTCCTAGTGGTATTTTCTATCTTTAGGGGGACAGGACCTCCCCCAACTAGATAATTTGATACATCGGGCAATGATCCTTGTAGTGACCATGGCCTTTACATTTCAAGCACCATACTTTTGCGTAGACCTCATTCTAGAATTATTTTCCCTTCTTGAGACTTTGCAACTCCATATGCAAGCTAGACAACTATGACTGAATTTGTTGCACTCCCAGATTCGTATCCTGAATAGGTGAGGCTTCCAACTTCATAGAAATCTCCAAGGCATCGGCCTGTGTTCCAATCTTCTTCTGCGACAATGGAAATCTTAAATGGGGTAATATCAAATAAATATACCAACCTTTGTGTTGTTCATTCATGATATGCATTTTATCTTATTGTAGCAAACATTTCAACCTTTGATCAAAATCCCACATAGTCTCATTCACATTCTATTGAATATCTTTGACCTCTGTTACTGACTAGGCTTATGAATTAGGCTTCTTGAATTCGTTATTTAGCGCATCCTTTGTATCCCTCAGCGTCGTAGCTAGATGAGTCAAACAATACTTAATATACCAACTCAACGCTCTATCTTGTAATGTTGTGACCAGTTTCACTTTCTTCAAGTCATCATCAATTATCTGCTGTGACTTCCACACAACATCTACTACAAACCAAAATTGTTCAGGGTCTTCTCTCCCCATATCCTTAAATATGGTCATCTTCATAGTGTTCACCATATTGAATAGCGCAGATGGAGATGGAGGTGGAGGTGTAGGTGTAGGTGTGTGAGGTGGAGGTGATGGCGGAGGTGGAGTGGATGGGTGTGGTATCCCTGCGATGCTTGATTTACCATCCGTAGCACACCTTGTGGTGTCTTTAGACAACTACTTTCTTCGTCACTATCAGACGCCCCCAACAAAGGACTCTATTCAACACTTGAATCTAAATTTCTTCTAAATGGCTTTCCACTTCGCGTAGCTCCCCTCAAATCTCGACTAAGCATCAATTCAATGGAATAACCCTTTTCTCACACAAGAGCATTTCAATCTAGGTTTTCAGGGACTTCAGATACTTACCTCTTGGTCCTTTAAAAAACCAACGTTCAGCTTCATTATAACTAACAAATGTATCGATCGCAAACTCAGTAACGAATCCACCCAAAATGTTATCAATCCAGTAATCAATAGCCCTCGTGATCTTGTTTTTTTACCCTTTCAGACACCTCACTAGCTCTGGACTCCAAACAATAGCCAACTTCCATGTACCTTGATCGTTCGCCAATTTATAAAACCACTCATATAATTCGCAGGGAAAATAGCAAAATAAAATTTTGTGTTCTTTTGTATACAGATATCTATTCAACCACTCTTCCTTTGACAAGCGCAGATTCTTGTTTTCTTGGGCTGAAAATTCGTGCAACCGCCGATCTATCCACTTTTCAATCTCGTTTTTAGCTGTTATCCACTTATTTCTCATCACATATTCCTCAGATAGATCACGGTCCCGACAACGGAATCATTTGTTGGCTTAAGGGCTTGGACCCAGTTTCATAGTTAGTTTCGCTAACAAAAAACACGCTACACTATCATCCCTTTCGGCAAAAACCCGTGTAGTGCAGGTTGCATTCTCACCCAAGGCAGTATTGGGGGATGACAGAACCAGGTTTCTGCATCCAAAGGACTATGTGATGTGTTTTCGTTACTTCTAGTGCTTTATTCTGACCTTCGCGAACCCTAACCCTTGAAACATGGAAATTACAATAACTTACAGATAACAGATCTAAACTCTTCACTAAGTGTTCTAAACATTCATAACATCATGGAATTAAGCAGATCCACCACTTTCGTGCATCTATTAATTACTTTTCATAGTAAATTGTAGTAAACAGGGCGAATATACAATAAATTAAGAAGTAAGCATAACACACATATACACATATATTGCTTCAAAATAGCCTTTATTATGCTCAGATCTTCTATTACAGACTCTTTCTACCCTGTGCACCTAGCTGCAAGGGCCCGCATACTCAGCTGCAAACTTACTAAGGTCTCCGTGCACACAGATATAGGAGCCTTCCCCTTCGCCTAAGTACAGAAAACGGACTTCTCTTACTTAGATCAATTTCTCATCCATTCATCGATATCTTTCATTACTCTCTATGACTCCTTTTTATACCATCTTCTATTACAATTCCATGGTCCACAAACCATGGGCAGGTCACAAAACAACTTAACTTCTAACAAACTAAGGGGCTTTGACCTTCCTAAAGCCCCTTTGACTCCTAATGACAATCGCGCTCCGCTCCTCAAAATGTGGATACTTTACAATAATAACAAAAATGTTTACAAAATTTACCCCAGGGGACCCTGTCCCATCACAGATGTGACCCTGAAAACCCATCTTTGCACTCTAAACAAAACGTGCAACAATCATTTTTGGGGTAGAACACCATAGTGGAACTGCTCTGATAAATGGCCATAGATAATGCAAGCATGAAGGGGCTCAACTAGAACCAGGAGGAGGGTAATGGGTAGTTTTTAGATAATGCTTAAGCCTTATAATGTTTTGCAATTTTGTTAATATCAATGGAGCTTTTTGGAGATACTATAAGGAAAATGTTGTTGTATATATAGTAAATAAATCTCAGTCTATAAGAAGGTTATGGATAGAGTAGTTTTGGAGGAATATGGAAGAAACAATGTTTTTAAATGTAAACGCACTCACATGTTTCGAGCTTGATTAATAGAAGGTTAACCATTTATTTATAATAAAAAATTACTTTGATACTAAAAATCCTTAAGCTTGACAACTATAATCTGATTTTCCAAAAATTTGTGCCTAGTTTTCTAAAAAACGTGTCAAAATTTCTTTTGTTTTTTGGCCAGAATTGTGGCACGTTTAGACTATGTTAATTATTTATAATATTTCTTGTAAATTCATACTTTGCTATATTGAAAATGTCCTATAGAAGACATTTCACATGCAAGATAGTAACAAGTGATGGTTGTTTAGCGTATCGATGATCTATACCTAAAGTGCATTGAAAACATTGTTGGCTGACATAATATTTTAAAAGTTTAGAGCATAAATGGCTACAAGGGGAAGGAAAGAATCTATTTGCATTGATAATATTAACTCGCTTGCACTCATCGATCAGAGCTTTCAGTGGTCAGTTGTGTATTAGCAATATGTCAATTTGTCTACGTAGGAGAAGAATAGTGGTAAGTTTTGGTCTATTGGATTAGCGGATGTTGCATGCATTCCATAAGTATTTGATTTTATAGAAATTATTTATTTATGCGCAGAGAAATTTTATTTAACAACAAAAACAATTAGGCTACCATACAAAGGTACTTGTAGTTATTTTACTTTGGAGATATTCAAGTGCATATTGAAGCTATTGATTTCGGATATGTGCTTAGATTTGTCAAAATAAAATATGTTTTTAGAATCACGAGCAGGGGTCTTGAAAATCATACAAGAGTTCATTTCACCAGTGTCTGAGATTCCTTCTAATCTTTCCTCCCTATATATTACTTTCTTTAGAGAACCATTTAGACATATTTTTTTTTCGTTGTATGTGTGTTTAATGAGCCAAGAAACTACGGCTAGTGTCCTAATATTCAACCTCTATGTGCTCCATTATTCATATAAAAAAAATTGTATATTCGACTAGGTTGATCTTATTTCAAATGAACTGTATTTTCAAATAGTGAATTTGTTCAAAATTTGTAGATTCTTCATGATGGCGTATCTGATAATAGCCCTTGTGTCGAGTCATGATTTTTATGACTTGCCACACAACCTGTTATAGCACTCATGTAGACTTGATGCTTCTTATAGCCCTAGGCAGTCCCTTTTACCATACGAACTTGATCTTATAATAAAAAATAATATTTCAAATTCCTATAACACTGCACCTGTGTATACCTTTTAAAATATAAAAAATAAAATAAAATGTTATTTTTCAGGCGGCGTTCACGAGTTTTACCGAGATCCCACCTACAAGAGCCTCTCCAACAACTGAATTAACTAATTTCAAGTGGTTTACATGCACCCTTTGGGTAGGCCTAAAAAACATAAGAAAAGGGCTATCAACATTATACCCATTTTTCTCCCAGATCAAGCTTGTCTTTCCTGTGCCTCCTACACTCCCAATCTTTGGGAAACCTTGGTTTCCCTTGCAGAGATTTTCATCATCTTTATAGCATCTCTTTTTGCTTGTTAGAGAGGTTGTCTTCATGGGTCTTGTTGGACAGAACTGGAGGAAGGCTTCATTGGTGCCTTTGGCTTCGATTAGGTTATACCTTTCCTATACCTATTATTTTTAATCAATAAAGAAGCTCATGTCTTGTTCCTGATATGTTTTTGTCTCATGAATAGTAATTTATATGCTTATATATGATAATCTAACATACCTTTTATGTATGCACATTTAATTATCTATCATGTATATGATTCTGTGAATTAACTTGCAGACCTGCTTGTTTTGGAGGAAACAGAGGGTTTGGACGCTACGAGAACATCATCAAATGTAAGACCTCTAGCTATGTTTCCAAATCCATTTTTAGTAATTCATATGTTTGGCATGCTTTCTTGATTGCTCTTTGTTGATTATCTTGTTCTACTTTATTAAGGTTTTCAACCCTTTCGTTAGGGAATTTTTCCCACCAACACAACCCTAATTTCAATTTTGACAAAGAACCAATGCAGTTTTGTTATCCCATACTGTGGAGGCGGGAACTTATTTCAATATTTTGTCTAATTCAAGATATTTTTGTAAAGAAAGTTATTTGCATGATAACTCGACGAGAGCCCCATCGAATATCTACCAAAGCACAAGTTTTCCTTTTGGGAAACGGGATACATTAAGAAATAGGAAAGAATATGGTTCTTCAAGTTTGTGGGTTTCAAGGTAAACCACTATTGCTTCCAGGAATTGTTATGGATAAGTATTTTGTTGCTGAAGGATGCATGAAATACTACAATTGGCAAGTTAATTTTGAGCAAACAAAAAAAAATGAAGAATGGAAGCCACCTAGCAAATCTTGTGAAATCTTTGCATTATTTCAATTTAGAAGAAGTTGAAGGTTGACAAGAGGTTGATCCAAATGGCCTATTTATCACACATCTAGGTGCCATCATATGTGAGAGCTTGTTGACAAGAGTTGTAAGTGAAAGAGAGTCACAGTGCTCCAAGAAATAATCAAGAAGCAACAATGATTATTAGAGAAATTGTTGAAGAAGCAAGTATCATCATTGAAATAAAGTGCAAAGAAAGAAGCATAAAACCTATGCAAATTTTAGTTTGAATATCTGAAACTTCCCTAGATTCATCTTTGAGTGAAAGAAAATGAAAAATTAGTGAAGCTGCAAAGTTGATTCATGGTCAACTATTAGCTGCCAGAGATGACAAGGAGCCTCATCAAACGTTTATTCCAGATAAAATCCACATGACTGAATTGGAAAAAGGCAAAAGTCCCCTACAAATAGGAAGTAGTCAAGAAGTTATCAACATGGAAATTGAAACTTCACTACCTGATTGGGTCAATACTCCTTTGAACGAAAATCAGAAAATAATGGAGCAAATTGCCAAAGAATTTTATATTTTCGATGATCAGTTTTCCACTTTTCAAGATGCAAACTATAACAAGGACAATGAAATATTGAAAACTGAAAAAGTAAGGATGCATGGTAAAAAAGTTATTGATAAAGTGGAAATGAATGTTCATATGTCTAAAATTGCATCAACAAATGTTATGAGATTCCATGAAGCTACTGGGAATGCGCTTGCGGTGTCTATTGAGCAAAGGGAAGCAGAGAACCTAGTATTGAAAGCAACAATAGAAGAGCTAAAAAATTCTTTAAATATGGGTCCTTTATTGATGACTCCAGTCGCAATACGGACTCTGCAATCTACAATTCCCACTGCTAACACATCTCATGGATATATTAGAGCTATGCAATGGGTTAATACATTCAAATGTCATATTGTCACTCATATATGCAAGAGGTTAGAAATCATTAAACATGCATGGCATGTGGTTTTTAATCTGTTATAGTTAGCGCATGAAATCAACTCATTTCTCTATTTGGTGAGAAGTAATATTAACGAAGACAAGCATTTCTTTAACAATGATTTGCTTTATTTTAGTCAAAGGCTTGAATTTTTGTCTGATCTGGACAAGAAAAACAAATAATTACCAAATGCTAATTGAATGAGGCAAATTAAAGTTGGATGGTCGAGAATAATCAATACACTAGAAAACATTATTTCTAAATGTGAGAGTATAAATAATAGGAAAAGTGATGTGTTTCTAGAGGCGATGCAAATTGTTCAAGATCTAGATGGCCCATGAATTATACAGAATTCTGAATTGATTGCAAAAGATACACAAACATTTGAATTGGAAAAGATAAAACAATCAATGGTAAAATAGTTTGATGATGAAAATGATTTTACTGCAAAAGAAATTATGAAATGGCTAGTTGAATTTGTTAGTATTAACGACGAGAATTTTGTGTTAAATGCTCAATTACAACAAGACGCAATGGAGATCAAAAAGTAATTATTCATTACTGAATAAGCCAATGAACTAAGCCATTGAGAATTTTCATTACTGATATAAGTGATTCTCACTAAGAATCAAGGTTCTTAATGCTTTGCATATGATCTTCTACGCATATGAATTTTCTTTATTAATTTTAATCATAGTTATGATGATTAAAATTTCAAGCATGATATAGTTCTTATTACTGTAATTGCATTGCTTAATGTTAAATACTCATGCTTTCAACACCTGTATTATGTCATTGATACATATATTCCAACAACATGAAACATGGAAATAATCTTGTTTGCTATGGAACATGAATAATATTGATTTTTGTCATGTTTTAAATTTGTGCAAAGTACGGTACATCGGAAAGGAATTTTATTATGCTTTCCTCGTATATCCCTATTGTACAAAATGGAAGTTTTTTGTTGTATTTCTAAATGAAATTGATATATCGAGTTTATGTAATTTCGATTTTGATTGGTTTTGTGTGGCACTACACAACCTTTAACGAATTATTAGCGGTGGAGCTTCTTGTGAACAACTTTCCTTGTGTGGGAATATTTCATTATCTCATGAGATTTCTTTGTACACAAATAATACATAAACAATAACCAAAAATTATGCAGCACAAATCGCTTTCAGCGCATTCTGCTATAACGGGGTAATACATTGCGTAGAGTGAAGGCTTTGCAAAAAGAAGTTTGTTGTCCCTTTGCACTCCATATAGTGAAAACACTGATTGTCTCGTTGCATAATTTAAGCTTCTGCATCTTCACATTTCCCTATATTTCTAACACATATTTCTCAACAAATACATGTGTGAAGTGTAGATCTATTGACAAAATCCATATGTGGAGGTAAGAAAAAGCGTAGGAATGCTTTGTACAATAAATATTTCGACTCTACTTCCACACTCCTCAATCTGCACTAGACTCATATTAACATTAGACTATCAATAAACATCAACATAAGATGTGTTGTGGTGTCGAATTTGAATGGACCTTCCTATTCTGTCGATTAAGTCAATTAGTAATATTTTATATGTTAATATTAATATTTTAATTCTTTCAAAATCATAACGAAAGCTTGAAATCTTTGCATTTGTGTTGATTTTGAAAACATATGTTAATATTAATATTTCTATGCTTTGAAAATCATGATTTTAGATTTAATATTTGAATGCTATGAAATAATGCCAAGTCAGAAAACACTACCACGTGATACCCATTTTTTTGATATATAATAAATAGTGTTCCCAATGAAACCTTGTTGACAGTGTGAACGAAAGTGCTCACTTTGAAATTAAAAAACAAAAGTTAAATACATTTACCATAACTATCAAGTTTTCTTAGATTAAAAAAAAAATGCAATTCTCTTTTTTAATTATTGTTTAGGAACGTATTTCACAACTATGGAATTAGTTGTATGGAGTTGGTTGTGTTAGCGCTTGAGATTTCACCTCAGGTTGAGAAAGGCAAATCTTCAAGGCTACATCAAACCATTT
Source organism: Pinus taeda (assembly GCA_000404065.3). Lineage (NCBI taxonomy): Eukaryota > Viridiplantae > Streptophyta > Pinopsida > Pinales > Pinaceae > Pinus > Pinus taeda. The sequence continues at coordinate 144,963 of APFE030606505.1, forward strand.
CACCTCGTAGCTAGCCCTACGAGGTATGAGAAGGCTCTCTCGGGTCAGATTCGGTAGATCTTTCGATATGATAAGCTGACCAATTAGGAAAAAAAAGATTTTAGGCTAGTAAATTGATCTGAAAGTTTGATTTTGGGGTTTTTAATTAAATAATGGGGTTTTTCTGGGCTGAATGGGCAAGATCACAGTTTGAAACAGAAAAATATAATGAACAACACAGATTATTAACTGAGGCAAGGTAGGCATGAAACTTAGCATCAAATCCGGATTTCAATGGGATGGAAAGACTGGTGAGGAGCTAAGGAGGGCAGACAATAACTCTGAATCCTCCTTAAACAGAAGAAAACATCGAATGTGAGCAAATTTATAGGAGGAACATATAATACTATGAATTCCTACCTAATCACTTCATTTTCTCAATTAGATATGATAATGAGGTGAATGAAACACAACAGTTTACATATGAGACAAAGGGAAAACCTATGCTAAATTAACATACCACATGAATCTCAGCAAACAGAGCTGTGAAATTCCATTAAATTCTCTGTCAAAGACTGTACAAGAAAGCTCTGCTACGCTCCAGCAGCTCCCAGCACTCAGAAAACTCTTCCCCCTCTCTCCCAAATGAATTTTTTAATACAATAATAAAATCAAAACTGCTGCCCAAAAACAGGGGCGTTGTTTTAACTATCATTACAAAAAGTAGGAAAGAGCGTTTCCTAAACATAGAACATCGTTCTGTAAATCTTATGATAATTGGCCAGCTGAGAGATAAATCCGGAGCAAAAATCCCATGAAATCATAATTAAGGATGAAAATAGGCGAATTTGTTTATTTTGAAATCTTTGGAGCGCTGCTTAACTGAGGTTATAGATAAGAAAATGAATTTTATGCATCTGGTAACAGGTGTCTTCTGGTGACTAAAGTGAAGGGCAGGTGTCAATCACATTTGCTGAAGCTACAGGCAATCGAATCCTGAATGCCAGTTTGCAACTGCTCCCCAAATCTGGAAATGTGTTTCTGGATTTTATAGCTGTGCCCCAAATCTCTGGAAACGCGTTGGTCATTCAAATAAGGAAATCTGAAGCCATAAATAGGAAATTGAATCCTATTTTTCTGCCTATGTTTAATATTCTGTGCTTGTATCGGTCTTTACTTTTCAATTTTCATTGCCAGGTTAGATTTTCCATTTGAATAACACCGATTTTTTTTTAATAAAGCTGATCCTTGAAGCGCATTTTGACAGGAGAAAATCACTACAGGTCAATGCCCAGCTATATGCCCTTCAAACACCATCTCACCATTTCGCCACGTTCTAAGCCTTGCAGCGATCATCAATTACTCGACAGCCAGCAATCTTAGCATTCTGATCTAACAACCCAGACGCAGCCTCAAATGTCATTCCACGATCAATCATTAATGTGAAAAGAGTAGTTGAAGCCCCAAAAAATCCGTTTTTGGATATCAGGTGCCAATCCCAAAATGCGATTCAAGACACGACCATCATCATCTTTACCAGTTCCTTCAAGTATTGCATCCCTAATGATTCCAACTAATATCAATACTGCCTTTGCCAAACTATGAAATTCCTGAATTTTCTCACGCTCTCAAACTTAGCATTTCGGAGGTAAAACAAGTTGATCGCTCTCCTCAATGATAGCTTGCCCAGCTCTAGATTGAATGGACTTTAGATGCTTTCACCAAAAACTTAGCAAGCACCCCTAAACTGAACAGCAGAAAATTCCAATTCAATAGGCATAAACAAAAAGAGAACCTACCCCGCATCAAAGTAACTCGACCCCGCATCAAAGTAACTCGATCCGTTTCTCTCCAGATCCTGTCAGAACTTTTCAATCCCCTTTTGAATGCCAGCCATTCTAAGGAAACTTGAGGGATTCAAACTCTGGACCTTGTGGAAGTTTTTTAATTATTTTGGAGATGGAGATAGAAGGGTTATCGGTGGTGTGCGCAGGGCTTAGCTGCGCGTCTCAAGATGCTGATGGCAAGCGAAATGAGTATATAAAGAGTGAAAACTGTTTAGAGAACTTGAAGGACTTGCAGCGATTTCTTCGCAGCCACAAACCATAGATGTGTTTAAACAGCTTGGCAAGTGGAATACAGTGTCTCAGGACTTGATACCCATCATTGAACAATATCGAAACGAGACTGAACTTGTAATGAACACTGTGAAGGTTATAGTTTTCCTCACTATGCCCATTCATCCTTCCTCTGATGACATCTCATTACAAATGGAGTACCTTTGGAGCTTCAAGGCTTCGTTTTCACTGACACATTATAATCATACTTAAGTTCTTCCCCAAGTTCTATGTCGCGGCATGGATACATACCCATCCGATAAATTCTAGTATCTAAAGTCTCTGTGTAAACCCTGTAAATTAATAAATTTCCTGTACAACTGTAGTTGAAAAAGTGTGCCAAATTTGACATTCTAGAAATGTCGATAACCAGTTGATCCTCTTTAGCAACACTTGGATGATCCATACTGAAAAGATATTTGAGGCTGTGTTCATCACACATTTGAGCACGTTCCAGGGCTTCATTCTGAGATAGCACCTCTCCAACATATTCAATAACAAACTTTCCCCTTGGGATTTGTTCAATCAAACACTTTGCTCCACACGGGCACTAATGAACTTTCCATGGAAATATTTCGCCTATGAAACCACCTCTTTTGGGATTTGAAAGCAGATTCCTACATTTGAGACTTCTGCTGCCAACATCATGATCAATAACGCTGCTACTTGAGGTTGATCCAAACCTAAATCTTCATTTGAATATGCTGTTATCTGCTGTACAAATTCATTCGCAGAGCACAAGATATATGTGCCATGGCTTTTGCCCATGCAATACATAACAGAGATAATATCTTGCTCATCCTGAGGATGCTTGTCCAGATTAGTCATAAGAGCTTCAATTGTCATTTAAACATAGATATGCTGGGTAGCTTTATTCGACCAAGAAGACGTATATCAGAGTTGATGTCATCAAACATACCAAGAAACATATGCATGTGTTTTTCCTGCACTGTCGAACTGTTACATGAGCCATGTGTAGCAAACCATGCAAGTTATGCATGCGAACCTCCGTAGAATCATCATTCAACATATCCATCAAATAAGTCCAGTGCATTATCAGCAAATTTCTTAGAGAATCCACTGAGCCTTATCAAATTGTCAATGGTAGCTATACGAACCTCTGAGAATTCATCTTCAATCATCGCTAAAAGTGAGAAGATCTAATCCTTTGCCATGGCATGCTAGGTCTCTATCACCCTCAGGAGTTCCACTAGAGAAGTTATTTGATACCCTCTTCGCTGCTTGCCCCAAAATCTTCTTATTCAAAGCTTGAAGCAACACACTTTCAGATAAGGGACACATTCTTCCAAGAGCATAAAGAGTTTCACTTCTTACTTTGATATTCATATCCCTTGAGATAGTACACAACTGGAGAAATGCCTCATTTATTTGGTTTGTGCGTTGTCCTTCCTCTACTTGGTGACTTGGTGTAGAGGCAAGCAGCTAGGCTTTGAGAACAGTAGCCACCTTGCCAAGGTCACATTAGCAACAACTCTGTTTACCAGAAATGATCAAATGCAGGGATTGCTGATGATGTTTTGAATTTTGCTTGTGCAGATAGGAGCTTTGAAGTCGCGTAACAGGTGTCTTCTGGTGACTAAAGTGAAGGGCAGGTGTCAATCCCATTTGCTGAAGCTACAGGCAATCGAATCCTGAATGCCAGTTTGCAACTGCTCCCCAAATCTGGAAATGCGTTTCTGGATTTTATAGCTGCGCCCCAAATCTCTGGAAACGCGTTGGTCATTCAAATAAGGAAATCTGAAGCCATAAATAGGAAATTGAATCCTATTTTTCTGCCTATGTTTAATATTCTGTGCTTGTATCGGTCTTTACTTTTCAATTTTCATTGCCAGGTTAGATTTGCCATTTGAATAACACCGATTTTTTTTTAATAAAGCTGATCCTTGAAGCGCATTTTGACAGGAGAAAATCACTACAGGTCAATGCCCAGCTATATGCCCTTCAAACACCATCTCACCATTTCGCCACGTTCTAAGCCTTGCAGCGATCATCAATTACTCGACAGCCAGCAATCTTAGCATTCTGATCTAACAACCCAGACGCAGCCTCAAATGTCATTCCACGATCAATCATTAATGTGAACAGAGTAGTTGAAGCCCCAAAAAATCCGTTTTTGGATATCAGGTGCCAATCCCAAAATGCGATTCAAGACACGACCATCATCATCTTTACCAATTCCTTCAAGTATTGCATCCCTAATGATTCCAACTAATATCAATACTGCCTTTGCCAAACTATGAAATTCTTGAATTTTCTCACGCTCTCCAACTTAGCATTTCGGAGGTAAAACAAGTTGATCGCTCTGCTCAATGATAGCTTGCCCAGCTCTAGATTGAATGGACTTCAGATGCTTTCACCAAAAACTTAGCAAGCACCCCTAAACTGAACAGCAGAAAATTCCAATTCAATAGGCATAAACAAAAAGAGAACCTACCCTGCATCAAAGTAACTCGACCCCGCATCAAAGTAACTCGATCCGTTTCTCTCCAGATCCTGTCAGAACTTTTCAATCCCCTTTTGAATGCCAGCCATTCTAAGGAAACTTGAGGGATTCAAACTCTGGACCTTGTGGAAGTTTTTTAATTATTTTGGAGATGGAGATAGAAGGGTTATCGGTGGTGTGCGCAGGGCTTAGCTGCGCGTCTCAAGATGCTGATGGCAAGCAAAATGAGTATATAAAGAGTGAAAACTGTTTAGAGAACTTGAAGGACTTGCAGCGATTTCTTCGCAGCCACAAACCAGAGATGTGTTTAAACAGCTTGGCAAGTGGAATACAGTGTCTCAGGACTTGATACCCATCATTGAACAATATCGAAACGAGACTGAACTTGTAATGAACACTGTGAAGGTTATAGTTTTCCTCACTATGCCCATTCATCCTTCCTCTGATGACATCTCATTACAAATGGGGTACCTTTGGAGCTTCAAGGCTTCGTTTTCACTGACACATTATAATCATACTTAAGTTCTTCCCCAAGTTCTATGTCGCGGCATGGATACATACCCATCCGATAAATTCTAGTATCTAAAGTCTCTGTGTAAACCCTGTAAATTAATAAATTTCCTGTACAACTGTAGTTGAAAAAGTGTGCCAAATTTGACATTCTAGAAATGTCGATAACCAGTTGATCCTCTTTAGCAACACTTGGATGATCCATACTGAAAAGATATTTGAGGCTGTGTTCATCACACATTTGAGCACGTTCCAGGGCTTCATTCTGAGATAGCACCTCTCCAACATATTCAATAACAAACTTTCCCCTTGGGATTTGTTCAATCAAACACTTTGCTCCACACGGGCACTAATGAACTTTCCATGGAAATATTTCGCCTATGAAACCACCTCTTTTGGGATTTGAAAGCGGATTCCTACATTTGAGACTTCTGCTGCCAACATCATGATCAATAACGCTGCTACTTGAGGTTGATCCAAACCTAAATCTTCATTTGAATATGTTGTTATCTGTTGTACAAATTCATTCGCAGAGCACAAGATATATGTACCATGGCTTTTGCCCATGCAATACATAACAGAGATAATATCTTGCTCATCCTGAGGATGCTTGTCCAGATTAGTCATAAGAGCTTCAATTTTCATTTAAACATAGATATGCTGGGTAGCTTTATTCGACCAAGAAGACGTATATCAGAGTTGATGTCATCGAACATACCAAGAAACATATGCATGTGTTTTTCCTGCACTGTCGAACTGTTACATGAGCCATGTGTAGCAAACCATGCAAGGTATGCATGCGAACCTCCGTAGAATCATCATTCAACATATCCATCAAATAATTCCAGTGCATTATCAGCAAATTTCTTAGAGAATCCACTGAGCCTTATCAAATTGTCAATGGTAGCTATACGAACCTCTGAGAATTCATCTTCAATCATCGCTAAAAGTGAGAAGATCTAATCCTTTGCCATGGCATGCTAGGTCTCTATCACCCTCAGGAGTTCCACTAGAGAAGTTATTTGATACCCTCTTCGCTGCTTGCCCCAAAATCTTCTTATTCAAAGCTTGAAGCAACACACTTTCAGATAAGGGACACATTCTTCCAAGAGCATAAAGAGTTTCACTTCTTACTTTGATATTCATATCCCTTGAGATAGTACACAACTGGAGAAATGCCTCATTTATTTGGTTTGTGCGTTGTCCTTCCTCTACTTGGTGACTTGGTGTAGAGGCAAGCAGCTAGGCTTTGAGAACAGTAGCCACCTTGCCAAGGTCACATTAGCAACAACTCTGTTTACCAGAAATGATCAAATGCAGGGATTGCTGATGATGTTTTGAATTTTTCTTGTGCAGATAGGAGCTTTGAAGTCGCTGCTGCCTTTTGAAGAGCTGGAGCATAAATTACATAATTTAAAACAATACATTATGATTTCTTCTTCAAAACAGGGTTTTGAAGAAGAATCAATCTCTGACGTGAGACGGAGTCTAACAGGTTGTTTGGAGGAAGCGTGTGCGCAAAACAAATACATGTGCGCAGAGCTTTCACTATGCCCAAAATGTTGTGAAAAGTTTATTAAAATAATAAATGTACAAATCTCTTTTTTAATTCTTATTTAGGAATGTATTTCGCAACGATTGCTTCTTTCCCATGATATCTGAAACCCACATCAATTAATAAAAACTTCAAATATCAATTACTGGTCAAAGGGAATTATTGAGTACGGAGTTAGTTGTGCGGAGGTGGTTGTGAATGTGCAGAGATTATGCGGAGAATAAATGCATGTGCGGAATGAAGGATTTGTGGAATTTATGCGGAATGATGGAAGTGCGGAGGCCATTTTTAATCGTAATGTGTTTTCAACTCTTTTGGAGTTACTGCACCTGCAATTTGATATTAGTAGATCATGCGGAGAGGGGAGGTCTACACAATGAAACCTGAAAGCTTGGTTTGCACTCTAGCGCAAGAACAATTATTATTTTATTATCAATAGATTTTGCAGTGTAGAAGTGTGTATAATGAAAGCTTTAGAGTACATATGCATTTCTGTTATTTTGAAAGTATGCGTTAGTATTAATATTTTTATGCTTTGGAAATCATGTTTCTATATTTGAAATCTTGAAAGCTTCGCCCGCATTCTAGTACAACATCAGTGGCTATTTTCTAATTAATGGATTGTGCGAAGTGCAAAGGTTGTATAATGAAAGCTTGTGAGATTTTTCTGCACACTGCATTTTCTCTTACAATCCGCATGTGGGTGACCTATATTTCTACATAGGAAAACACTAACAAAAAAAAAAATCAAAAATCAAAAACAAAACAAAACAAACAAAAACAAAACAAAACAAACAAAACAAAAAACAAAAAAACAAACACAACAACAAAAACAAACAAACCAAAAAAACAAACAAACAAACAAACAAAAACAAACAAAAAAAACAAAAAAAACAAACAAAACAAACAAACAAAAACAAACAAACAAACAAAAACAAGACATTACGGTCATGTTAACTACTGGCCTTATTAGCTAAATCTGCAAAAGTTTTAAATGCAAAAATAGTATAAAAATAATTTCGTCTGTGCAAATAAAGTTCCATATGCAGCCTCATGATCCCACACATATTGTGCCCTCTACACAGTCAATGCTCGACACAATGAGACATAATAGTATTAATTTGAAGTTCACTCTACATCTTTGTTTTCCCGCACATACTCCGTCCTCCGCACAATGAAACATAGTCAATCTTCATTTTGCACAATGTCGGAAGCATTTGTAAATGAAACAAGATAACAATATATGCCACAAAAAAAGAAAGACTAGAATATCGATAACAACTTAATAAACGTTTCAGGATGCAAAAAACTTTTAACATTATCACATTGTGACAAAATCATTTTTCTCCAAACATTATCAAAAAGCTAACACTAAATAGTATTGCACAAATCGCAACTCAAGAAAATTGACTATCCATCTCCATGTTGCACCTTCATATAAGCATAGCGTAATGGAAATGAGTTTCAAACTACTTGGTCGAGAAATAGTCTGAGAAACTAATTCGTATAAGCATTGTTTGATTTTCATCCCTATTTTTCATACCTACCTCAGCATCTGCTCCACAAAAGCAAAAAATAATAATATTAATTTTAGCTTTGTTCATCGTTCCCCATTTACCCCACCTTTGCCAAATACTTGCAAACACGTCAATTCTAGCACCATTGGGTAGAGTAATAACACATTGTTAGAACACTCACAATATCATGAAGTGATAACATAATCAAAACTAGTGAAAAGTAGCTAACGATCTTACTGATTGGCTCTAATAGAATTTCCTAAAAAGATTCCAGATATTTAAACTATCATTTAGCATATTGTGCTCTTGGAAAAAAAAGGAAAATAGCCTTAGTCTCGAAGACATATTGTTAAAAAGCTCTAAATTTATTTTTCCCACCTTGTGTTTAAAGTTTTTAAACAACGTTGGGAGCTTTGAATGTAAATCAATGTGCATATTTTTGCTTGTTCAAAACTTTCCTCACAGTGAAAACTTTGCACAATTAAAGCTCCACAAAATTCTAGGAAATGTGTTTAAGGTTTATTTCTTAGCGTCAGTTGGGAAGCTAAGTAACAGATGACTATTACTTTTATATATTTCCACAATGGTAAGAGAAATATTGAAATTGTAGCTTTAATGTTTTATTAAATTTATGAAATTAATCATATTTACCAGTTAATCATTTATTTCAAAGCATGTAAAAAAATTAAGCATCTAGGAACACGTGGCATTAATTATTTTCTTTATTTTTAAAAGGAAGGCATTAAACTTAAACATTCATGGCCAAAATTGTTGACTTTTGATTAGTTTTTTTATTACAATTTTTCCTATCTACCGGGCCAACTATGTTAAGTATCTAATATGTATGTTCAATATTTATATGGTAACGTGACAATAGTAGCCACTACTTTTGGTTGTGTTGTCCATAGAAGTATCCACTAAGTGTTCATCATGCAATCTTGTTAGCATACACATTACGAATGCATGTTAAACTAGTTTTTGAATGAGTTGGTTACAAATAGAATCCTCGTTTAGGTTGTATGGTATTATTCTAGTAGTTACACACGGTGATGGATTACCATTTAGAGTGAAAGTGAAAAACATGTAGCATTATTGATAAGTAAACAATGCATTGTTTGTTCTATATGTGAGTACTAAGAACGTTTATACAATATATGGCACAGTCTTGTATCAATGATGTAGAATGTTTAAATATTATATAATGTGATATATTCAAACATTTTTTAACAAAATATGTTACTCTCATATAGTTCTTATGTTTGAAGTACTTATGTGATATGGAATAGAACCTCTTATTTTTCCTATTTTTGTGTATTTGATCTAATTCATATCGTCATAGAAGCGGAAATGAATACAAGCATAAAAGATATCGTTAAGGACAATTATAACTCTTCTAAGAGGTAATTTTCTATTTTATTTATTGTACTTTGATTATATTTGCATTACACAACCTACTATGTTTTTTTTTCGCCCAACTTTGGGCCATATTTTTTAATGTACTATAACTAAAATCAAATATTTTTAAGTTTCCAGGAAACATATGACACTTAGAGATTCAGATCCAGGACAACAATTACAAGGAAAAAAATACTTTGAACAGTTCTATAAAACATTTGTATTTGCTAAAACTAAAATCTATTTAGAATTTGTGTACACTAGTAATGACTTCATGGTATATTATTATGTTTATGTTAAGCAATTCTTACTTAGTTTCAATTGTAATGTCTTTTTAAGCAGGAATGTTTGTGTATTATTTGTGAACAAGAAAAAATAATCGAATTTGAGTGACATCATAGTAGAGATGGATGATTGTACATATAGCAATGAGCAGTACTACAGAAACTAATATCTCAACAGACAAAACAAAAGCAACATAAACTAGCGAAGAAATAAACACAAATAGGTTATTCTGCTCATATTTAATTAACTTTGTATCGGATTTCTTCTTTCTTTTTCTCCTTCTTATTTTTTTTCCAATTCAATTCAATGCTCATGACTAGGAAAAAAAGAAGTCAAGTCTATACCATTGTTGATCAAATATATTAGTAACAATATAATTGGGAGGATTTTTCATAGCATTGTCATGGTTACATAACGAACAGTTTTCGACAAAGCAAATAAGTCAAAAGCGAGTGTAGACTTAACAGATAAGAAAGTAGAATTTACAATAACATTGCATGTGCCAACATCATTAATCGAACAACATGAGTCAAATCTTATTGCAAATGTTGGTGTTTCAATTAGATATTTCGAAATAATTCCAAAGAATAAATACAATAATGGTGATTGTGAAAAAACTATTTGTCTAAATAGTTTTAGCAGTGTAGAAAACATTTGCCCTGTTTGTGCAGAATACCGATTTTTTCCAAACGTGATGATTACAAAATTGTGGCATAATGACGATGCATTTCCATTCGGCACAATCACAACTATTGCAATTTTGGTAATGCACATTGCAATGCAATATGTACTGGAAATTAAACACGGCAATGGAGAACAAGACAAGGGTACATTAAGCTTTGTTTTATTTAAACATTTATTGATGCAATTTAGAAATAAAAAATTATTCGTCTGTTATATGGTTTTCATGTATTGTTTTACTAATGTTGCATATGTAACAGGTTCAATTACATGATAAACTCGTTTCTCCATGTGTTTCAATTCAAAGAGATTTGTAATAGAATGTTTTCTCATTGATCTTGCTAAAAAATATAGTTAAAAAATGAGAAAGAGTTTTTTGAACTTCACAATCGAAATTCATATGTCCTTTGAAAATAGGAAAGAAAGTTGACAATCTAAGAAATTTGCTTTCCTCGCCAATTGAAATATGGATAGTAAACTATATCATATTCTTTATGTAGAAATTATGGTGTAGATTTTCAACAACTCATGAATTTTTAACCAAAATCAAAAGACACAAACCTACTTTACTGCTCTGCAGAATTTAATTCACAATTTAGAACAAAAATTTCATACATGAAACAAGAAATAACACACATGCACACAAAAATTTCCCTAGGGAAATAAATATGCTAAAAACCCTGATACCTGCTTGCATTAATTTGATAAATAGAGATATATTACAATTTCTTTGCTCAACTGAGCACAACCTACAAGTGAATAACATATCTATCTGCTCACTAAGAAGCTTTGACCCAGACTTAGTCAATATCTACCTCTACTTGAGCCCCTTATTTCCCTGTGCATTCCTTGATAAATAGGCCCATATTATTTAGGAAATTCTCCAAAATGGATTGCATAATTCCAAAGGTTGATCATGTGACTTTATGCAACACCAGTGTACACTCAGGACTAGTCTACAAATCATGTTACACTACCTTGGAATTTCCACCACAGCTGGGGAACTCGAATTATCTACATGCACAAGCTATTTTGGGCTAATTGATCAGTTAATGAGATGATCACTGAGTTTTACTGAAGTCCCACTGCATGTAACAACCCCAAAATAGATATCTAATTAACTTATTAACATTAATTTTTAACTATGAAGAGTACTTACCTGGGCTTACCTGTGGTAGAAGTAGGCTTACCGCAACAGGGTTTTGGGGACGACTCTCCTCCCAACCATAGGCTCAATTGCGCAGGATTCTGCTACAACTGGCCACCCCCGAGCCCTCAATCAACGACTACTGCCAGTGCTCCTAAGTCTTAGTATACCATTCTCCCAAGAGAATGAAAGATAGAATCTCGGAATGATAGAATGCAAGAATGCCCCTCATCTTCCTCACCATCTATTAAATAGAACAACATTGGATGGGGAACCACATGCACACACTCCATGTGTCTACTTGCAACTTGATTTTTAGCTTTCTTGTTTTATTTCTTTACTTTTCTTTTGATTTTTAGCTTTACTGATTCTTTTTTATTGCTTTCTTTGTTTTATTACTATTTATTCTTATTTAGAGCTTTAGTGTAGTTATTACTATTTTTATTATTTATTAATTTTCTTGTATATTCATTTATGGATTTATTATTTTTATTATTTTATTATTAAATGATTTATTATTTATTATTATATTATTATTATTATTATTATTTTGTATTATTTATTATGTATATTTTATTTATATTATATTATTATATTATATTTTTATTTTTTATTATTTTATTATTAAAGGGAGGGATATTACATACTCTCCCACTTTAAGGAACTTCGTCCCAAAGTTATTGTGTATTATTTTTATTTTTTAGTATTTATTATTTTATTTACTTCATGTTGCCAACACCCTCTGCTGAACTAGTATAAACAGCAGGCATCGAAAGTCCCCAACACCCCGAGAAATCTCAAGGAAACTCTGTCCTTTTTCCCACTTTCGGCACCAGGCTAAGCCTGACCCGGTCTGTATCTTAGTCCAAGGCTGGCCCCAAGGCTCACGCCTGACTCAGACCTCATCTGCCCCAAGGCAGGCATCCGGTCCGGTACTCAATGACCACGGGCATCTCGCAGGCTGGCCCACTCCCTTCACAACTACTAAGGTGCACAGCCGCAGGCATCGAAGTCCTTTACATCCCTTCCAGACTTCGGCATTCCAATCCAATAACAGGCACCTAGCCTGGAACATCAGGCACCAATCCTGGAACATCAGGCACCAAGCCTGGAACATCAGGCACTTGGCCTTCTCAAGATGGTCCCATAGCTCTTCAAGAGCTATCCATCAAGAGCTATACACAAGACAAAGGAACCACTGGCATATGTAGTGTTGATTGAATTTTGTCCCCAGCCCATATGGTGTTACTTATTCTCCTTCGTGCGTATGGGCTCGCACGAGATCATCAAATAAACCGGCCCTCTTGGCCTATTTGTGGAGTCCTGTGAATCATCACATCTCAAAATGCATCCAATGCATTAACCATACCATCATAGTATGATAGGAATAATCTACGTGCCAACTCTTGCAAGAACTGCATGTTTACGCATGGCATGGAACTATCGCATGCTTCAGTTATACCATTACATTATTATATCAAGACATATCATGCGTTAACATAAATGAACCACATGTCAATAATCCTCATATTATAACATCATAATTTATATGCCATGTTATGCATATCGTATCCGTCATGAGTATTGAACATTAAATACTTATCATCAGGTAGTACATGAAAATGTCAATATACCTTGACATAATGTCATAATTCTTATGCATATCGCTATTATCGTATAGATACCTTATCACTATAAGAACCACATGTTCATCAACATTGTCAGTATGTATTCATCAAGGTGTCAATCACTTTTCAATAATCATTTCGACATCTAAGTACATCATGAAATTTCATAAGTATCATCTTGAGTCTTAATTTATCGGCATATATTCTTCCTTCCCAAAGGAAATTTTGGTGAAATTCATTACTAGTGATACCATCATTATTTAAATCATCTTACCTCAAAATTAAAATCCCTGATTCCAATATCGCTATTGCAAATACTATTTCCATCATGATTTAACTCTATATCATGCTTAATTGATTTGCACGAGGATTTGTTGACCAATGTTGACTTATTTAACAGTTAGTACTTCAAAGAATTATTTTCTTATCTCATCGAGCTTGTCACGTTCGATACCAGTTGATTGCTTAAACTTAAATTGACTCCTTCCTCCAGTTGGGCAAAAGATTCTTTAAATAGTATCTTCATTCTAGTTGGAAAATATTCCTTCCTAGCATGAAACATCCCACTCTCAACATTCCTTTCTATATCTTCCAAGTTATCATTACTTGGTCATCATGTAACTTCATACATTACTCTTCCCAACTTGGGTAATACCTGAAAAATAAATTCAATATGTAATCTGCTTATCCACATAAGAAAATTACCTGGTCATACGTCTTGTTGTCCATAATTCATTCATATAGTGAGTCACCTATGGAAAACTTTACAATGTGGCTCTCCCATTAGAGGGAACATGTACACACTTATCATACCGTCCAAGTTCCGTAAAATTATTACCATAATTATTCAACTTCATTGGTTGATTGCCAATATTGCTTCTTTAGGTGCATCATCCTTATATAGACCTTACAGTGATACCTTTAGAATACCAAGTTACCAAATTCTTCCATTATGTTCCGAAATACCACAATAATCTTCTTTTATGCTCCAAAATAGGTTGTTTCTTTTTCCCATTTCTCTTTAGACAGCTTTAACCATGACGAACGTCATGTAACATTATACTCAACATCTGAAATTTAATCCAATCTGTATGGTTTGCCACTGAGACTAAATATACCATCATGTAGCTTGATGATGTTCAATATACAAATGATATGAGTAGTAAATGAGCAGATACATGTAATTTGAATGGCAATTGCAATGCAAAATTTAATTTACTAGGAGATCATATTGAGAGAGTTGTGTTCTTGCAATAATGGACCAGAGAAATGCCAAGCAACTGCTATTGCTAAAGGACAGTAATCGAACAAATAATTAGTGAATAATATGATCAACATTCACAGAATGTTATTTCTGTGTTTTTAGATCAGGCTGAACCATAGATGCAGGTGAAAAATGATCATTAAAGGTAAGTGTTATTTAAACTATGTTTGTAAAGTGAACCAGTGGTGAGTAGTTACACCAGCATGCCAATATACCATATCAAGATTATAGGATTACATACTTTTCCAATGAATTACTGAATCATAAAAGTATACCTTAATTATGTCATACCATATAATGAGATATTAATGTGAACAGAGAACCAAAGAATCTGCATGAGAAATCAATGAGAAATCAAGGTTTAGCTTAATTGGTCAAGTCAGTGCTTCCCATTCGGGAAGTCACAGGGTCAATTCCCCCAAAAAAAAAAAATGGAGTCAAGTGACTAAAGGGGGCAGTATCCCAGAGATAATCACTAGACTTTAAGTTATACTAACATTATTCTGCTGTCAAGAATCCGATTGTTGTAGCTTATTGCCAAGAATATATATGTCCTTAGATACCAAATTGGATAGCTAATTAAATAAAAACTGCAATGTGATGTGAGTCACTAGATGATCGAATCCATCCACTAATTCACCTTTCAAATGATCATTGAATGCAAGATAAGGAGTACTAATGATCTAGATTCTATCAATCACGGAGATGTGGTTCAATATCCACCAAAAGTCGAAGAAGTGCTTTGAGTCTCGTGACTAAAGAATCTTTTTCCTATTACAAGATTACCATTAATCCTATGGAAAGTATATTATCTACAAAGTGGATGGCTTTTAAGCAGTTAAGGCCCATGAAGAAACTGGTCATGAATAGTCCTCATGACTGGACAACATAATTACATAGTGGAGCTTTCTGGATAACCCACGTAAACCTTTTTATGAAGAAAAACTCGTACTATCGGATGATATATTATATGCTTTGAACAAAGTCGTATGACCAAGCAAAGTAAAACTAAAGTGACATTTTCCTCACATTCAGTTACTATTTTCATGTCACAGTATAAAAGTTGTATTGATGTTGAGTCATAAAATTTATGAATCAAGCATAAAAAAATATTCCACACCATAAAAAAAAGACACTGCCACCCGGCCCAGAACGAGATCGGATGACGGGGAAGGTCATGCCTCCCCAGCAAAAAAAAATAATCATATTATTAATTATATGGTCTGCCTGCAAGCGCACCTGCGAAGGCAACACCATTTCAAATCCCTTAAATTACAATACAATTAGGCATAAAATTACTTGCCTAAGATAGAAAACTGTAAACTTGTCGAGGAATCTGCCCATACTGATCAACCTCATATTGTGATTTGAAACATTCAGACACCTGCAATCTTGCGATATACACTTACAAATTTGCAAACAACTCCATTGTTAGGCTTGTTATATAGCTTCGTATATAGCTTTGCCGCCCACTAATGAAAATTTTCATTATTTGCAATGCTACAGTCGTTCTC